>JAFVLL020004380.1:0-16558 GCA_021397915.2 Tor tambroides | reverse complement strand
TCAATTCATATGGTTCATCACAATGTAATTTCTTAATCTACTCTAAACTGTAAATGTTGTTGAACCTTTTGTCCTTAAGTTTTTACAGTCTTTCAAAGTATCCAGTGATCGCTGACAAGTACAGTCAGGCAGTTAGGCCTTCTGATGAAACGCTGCTCACTGCAGAGCAAATGGGTGGAGCTTCCATGTAGCTGCACCTCGCTAGACATCCAGTGAGGAGGATCGAATATCATTTGTGCCTAATGGGTGGAGCTAGAATATCCACACACACCCAAACAACTCCCTATTGGTCATCCAGAGAGGTTGAGCTGGAAGTCATTTAGGCTTGTTTGAAATGAACTATACTAGCCTGCCACCGGCTGGCGAGAGTAGCCACTTGCAGTCGGGGTGGAATTAAAAGCAGAGATGTCAAGTTGGACACTTTTTGCTCCTGGTAGTGAAGCTCTCATGGTGTTTGCATACTCACAGATAAAGTGAATTAAATGCAATAATTGTCAAATACACAAACGTTTTTATGAGCAACAGAAACTTTTTATATACTGCTTAATACAGCGCCATTTGTTCAAGAATAAAGTTCAACAAACATACAGGCTACAAACTACCAATAACATGGCGGTATATATGCTTTTATCAGTGTTTTTTGCTAAACATGACTCAAGATAACAGTGTGACTACACTAAAAATGCTTTTACTGTTATAAAAAAACAGATTTGTGAGCATTACTGGAATTGAATTGTCAGAATAAACACGCAACACGTCGTGCTTGTCATCACAGAATCTGACCAATGAGAATAAAGTGTCGTCATCTTGCAGACGATTTTGAGCAACTGCAGCGCCTGACCAAGCGGCTGGTCTCGCTTTGTTCTTGCAGTACTTTGAAGGCACGTGGTTGTAAGGCGGCTGCAGCACCGATCAAAGTCGGACAAATGTTCTGACCAGAACGCATTGCTTTTGTCAGGCAGCAGTCGATCTTTGCGGCGCCGCATGAAGTCGAACAAGCCTATTTGAATATAGCTTGCTTCTAACTGGCCAAGAGTCTAGAGTGGCTGTAGGTCTCACCACCAATCATGTAGAAGACTGACTGAACTACCAATCAGACAAGAGATGCTGCAAGCTCCAATTTTGTCTGCTCACTGACACCATCATAAACATTCCATTTTCTTAATTTAACAGGAACATTATGCAGGATTATATAACGAATGGCAATAAAATGCAATGTATAAGATAGAAACCAATGTAACAATACTAAAAATGTTTACACATACTTGTGAATTTTCTGTGAGATTGGCAGATGGTTAAAAACAGCTACTAGCTTCAAAGGCATTAGATAGTTCCTTCAAATGCAGTCCAAAAAAAAATGCAGAAAATTAATGTCATGACAACACTCAGATAGACTAGTTTTATTAAATAGGGCTACATTTTTATCAACACATGGAAAAACATGAATTTTACTATGGTTTATTGTGCATGCAGATTATATTTCAAGTTATTAAGCTAGGGTAAACGTACCTATTAAGCTCACCAAAATCTACATTGAGAAATTTTTAGTCCACAAGATTTTGGTTTCAGTACAAAAAGTTAAAAAATATTAAATCTCTCACAAAAATATTTAATTTTATTTTAAATGAAAAAAGCATTTCAATTAAGATATACATCATTAAATTCAAAAAGTCTGGCTGTGCTTAATGGGTACATTTTTGTACCCTTTAAGCATACCCCTGTTCCCATTAAGCTCACATCATATTTTATTTAAAATTCTTGCTTATTTTAAGGAAATTTTTTAAAGAATAATTGTAAAAAATATTTTTTTTGAAGGTAAAAAGTCAATCACAAAAAAACAACAACAACAAAAAAAACAACAACACTAAAATCAAGCAACAAGGCATTCAAGGCGATCAGTTATATATTCATAATGAAGTGTCATTTAAGCACATTGCAACATCTATATTAGTCCACGTTCAGCTAAGTAACATTCAAAAATCAAATAAAACAAACAATTAAACATTTCTTTCATGGGGATGAACACAGAAACTAGCCTCATTATGAAACCTCTTTTTAAATGGATGTAAAAATACCTATAGTCTCTTATGGCAGTAATACACTACACGATTTTTGCCTCGATTTTCCACAGATTTACAGTCTGGAGAAACTGATGCTAGTTGCCAAAGATCAGAGCCAGTCTGCAGATTTGAGTTGACAGAATCCATAGCAAATCGATTAACTTAACTTAAAGTGACAACCATCAGTTTATATTTAAAGTCTGTTTATGAAGTATTTACATAGACATTCAGTGTGGGAGAGCTTAAAGAGAGCACACTGAGCTTAATGGGAGAAGCAACAATTTTTAATACATTTCATGTAATATTTATTAAAATGACAGGACTTTGCTAAATAAATAGTGTGTCATGTATTAAGTTCATACATATTTTATTATGAACAACTATTATTATCAATATCTATGAAATTATACTTTTTCTTATTGATGTCACACCGAAGCTGTGTGATTTTCATAGTAGTGCACCCTTTAAGCTCACCTTAAAATAAAATGAAATCTTTAAAAAATTACAGCACTGTAAAATGACAGACCAGCAATAAACTGTCAATTTATAATATTATGGATGTAAACATACAAGCCAATAATGCCTGTGAAGTAATATGTTAGCATAGCACACAATCTTATACAGCTAGTCAGCTAACTGTGTTCTGTAGCATCTGTGCTATGTTGCTAAAACTATCTTTTGGATCTAATTTAATCATTTCCCACATTCATGTTCAAGGTTATAATATGCAAAAGCCTGAACATTAATCTCTTAATTTTACAATAAGTAGTGAAACTTACCCAAAATAAAAGTTTAAACATCTAAAAAAAAAAAAAAAAAAAAAATGCACATTTAAGGGGCTCCTCTTTTGGTGAAAGTTTTTAGACAGCTTTCAAAATGGCCGCCAGACAGAGTGAACACATGGATGCTCATATCTCAGTGTGTAATGATCCGATTGACTTGAAATTATAGGAGGTATATAATAAGAAACACATCAATTGGTTAAGACATCAAGCAGGATAATAAATTATTTTTTCTTTTTATAATCTGATATCAAAAATGGAAGTGTGCTTAATGGGTACATGAGCTTGGTACGTTTACCCTATATCAGTAAGTTCATAAGACTGGTACATAGGGTTGTCAAAAGTACTGACTTCGGTACCAGTCTGTACTGAAATTTCAACAGATGTGTCTGTGATTAGCAACAATGATCATTACTTCACACTCTTCCAGTGCTTCCCACATACAGACTTTACCTGGGCCGCCCGCCCAAGTATATTTGGTGACACATTTTTTTTTTTTTTATTACTATTATAATCCTCTTACACTTTTTTTTTTTTTGTTTGTTTTGTTTTTTATCATCTGCCCAAGATAAATGAAACCATCCGTGATCGATTAACTAGTGGAAAATCTCCCCTCGCCCTTCGTGTTTCATATTGCGAGCCGCAACAAATACCCACCGCCCGCTGCCATTAGCTCTCGCGTCTCACACACACAAGCGTGAATTTAGCACAATATTTAGCAACTTTCAGACCCTTTTGTCAGCTTTTTTCCTTAACAGGCACATACTGACAAACCTAGCGACTTTTTAGAAAAAACCTTAGCTATGGTTCAGTTGGAAGATGTCGCCAGTACTGTCCCGCAAGCGCGGGGTCTGACTTTGCCGGCGCAGTGTCGCCTCTCTCTGCGTCTATTCTGTGCAGTGAGCGGCAGAGAAACAGCGCTTTTAGTTGGCCGTAACGCAGCAGACTCAAATCATTTACAAAACAGTGTTTCCAAGCACCTGTTGCTTACTGACTGTTTGGACTTTTAAATATGAACATAATCCGTCTGTTAATATACTCATAGTTTGTTACTCAGACGCAGGCAGTGCGCTGAATGAGACAAAACAGTAATATACCCAAAACCACCGCATATAGGCCTAGTCGCATTTTAGTGTAAGTTAGATGTATACTGATTTTATCAGATGATGTTGTGATTATAAATCAGGATTTAAGGAGTATAGTGAGAGTGACTCCAGGTTAACGTAGTATTAATGTGTCGTGTTTACTATTTATACTTGTTTTATGCATGACAACAGAAAATGTGTGAACATCTTTATTGGACATTCAGTTGTATTATAGTATGTGACAGTTCATACAGTAGAACAGATCTGAAGTGCCAAAACTCATCTGAACGCAAACTTGACGCAATGACGTCATAAATATGCAAATTAATATGTGACATCACCTGCCACCACAAGTCTCACAAAATCCTGTGGGAAACACGGTCTTCAATGAGTGATGATCATTGTAGCCAAACACAGACATACCTATTGAGTGTGTGAACACTATGGCCTATGCTTTAAATAAGGTCTTTATTAGGGCTGCATGATAAACTGCGATATCACACTCGCGATTAGGCAAAAGCTGCGATAACTCCATGCACATCTTGTCAGTGAAGAGCAGTTCTGTGATCAGTAGTAAATCTCCATCTGAAGGCCAGAGGGTGCTCTTGCATGGAATATCTAAATATGCCAGGCAGAAGAAATCCAGGAAATCCCTATAGTGGTAGATGAATAAACAGATTTAACTGCTTCATTGATTTAACGTGACAAATAAACACGACCACGACAATGTGACCTGTGCTGGCAAAATGAGTTGGAATGTGCACAGGCTAATTTTGAGCTACAGACAAGAAAAGTGAAAAATGTTGATTTTGGTCGAATTTGAGGTTCTCACTATATAATAAACATAACAGAATGACAGCACTTATTAAAATAGCAGTCCACTGGTTAGCATAAATAAACTGCTCAAAGTATGAAACCGCTCAAAAAAAAAATATTCCAATACTTTCTCTCGCCATTCTATCGTTGGGTAATTATACTGTACATTAACTGTGGGCATCAGTGAGCCGTTATTAATATGCGGGGCATTGAAACTGCTTTTGAATGCACGCGCCATCGTTTACCATAGATTTATTGTAGTAACACTAATTGGACCATGGTATTGTGTCAAAAATGTGGGTATTCGTATCAAATTTTATTATGTAGATATGTATTAAATGTATTGAAGGAGGAGTAATGGAATAACAGTATTTAAGATATAACTATATATTAAGCTATTGTGGAAGAAAATTCATTTTATGGTAACTTTTTTAGTAAGCAGACTTTTCATATGAGAATATAAAGTGCAAAACCTTTGTTGGTATGACTTATGTAGAAAGGAATGGGTCTGAGGCCTCAGCCAAGATAAATGGGTGACAAGGGGGTCTTGGACTGAGAGCCAGACGAGTGGGGGACAAAGCAGATGTATGTTGTGACCTGAAAGGTTATTCAGGCCTAAAGCATAAAGGAAATGGCCTGTGAAAGCATGATATAGTAGAGTGTTATTTGTTTTCTCACCGTGTATGGAAAAGTACAGCTGTAGAGAACGTGTAAGCTTGTGACCTTGAGTGCAGTTATAAGGTGGAGGAGCACCCTCCCCCGGTTGTCGCACTCTGCAGCAACTTGTGTTTCTGTATGACTGTTTGACCTTCTTTGCAAAGAATAAAACCTTTTAATAACTAAGAGTGAGTCTCTTGACTGATGAGAGTCAGTTAAAATTGCCCCAACACTATATATTAAGCTATAGTGTTTATACTAAATGTATTTAGACTGTTTTTCATACAAATACCCAGAAGCTATATTACATTTTAGCATGGTATTGAGGTGCTATATTTGTGGTTTTAACTGTGATTATGATGATCTAAATGTATGCCATTTCTGAAGACCAATGGTTAAAAAAAACAAAACAAAAAAAAAAACATATTACTGATTTTGATAATGAACAAATTTACGTCTGCACCTTAACTCAAGCTATTATCAAATGTGTATTTCTAAGAGAATTTTTTTTATTAATATGATCAGGCAACAGAAACCTGTTTCTTGATTTGAAACAATGTTACTCATTAGAACATGCAGAACTAAGAAATTATTTTTTTTCTATTAAGATACATTTAAGGAAAAATGACTGGAAAAGTGTAAATTCAAAAATGAAATGTTTGTCATGTTCTGACCATAAAGAATAGTTTAAAACCACAATTAACCATCTGGTTTTTACAACTTTCACATTGGAGAATGTGAAAATTGAATCTGCCTTTAAACTTGAGAAGAAATAAAACTTTGACATTTATCATGATAATTATCGATATCAACTGATATGAAAAAATAAATAAATAAATAAATAAATAAATAATTGTGAAACTTTTTTGGCCATATCGCCCATGCAGCCTGAGTTATGTCTTAAGTGAACGTTTGGGGAACTGTTTGGGGAAAATATCTGATGTGTAACATTATATTAGGTCCGTGCAGTACAGTAGGTCTTAATATATAGGCCGATCGCTGCTCTTGACTGAACTACTTTTGTAGTTTTAACAATCAATTTATTTGTAATGAACACATTGAAGTGATTTTTACATTCGATTATTTGATTATTCAAGCTTTTGTTTAGATGTAAAATGAAAAAAGTAATAGGCCACACTACACTTGTTTCTTATATTAGTTGTACAGTTGTTTTTTTGCATTTGTTATTTTTAATAAGGATAAAATAAAAATAAATTTTTAAAAAAAAAAAAGCTATATAGTGATTAATACAGTAATTATTATTAAGAATGAAACTGGGGGAAAAGATGCAACGTTGCCAGGTGATTTTGCTTTGGAACCTTCAGAAAAACTGATTTAAGGTTTTCTCTAAATTTACTTTGCTGACTTCATTGACTTCAAAAAGGTGCAGCTCAGTCATTTTTCGTCCGATTCCAACAAATCATATCATTTTGAAGGTCTTTTAGTGGAGAATGTGAAAATAATACCCATTAAGCCCACCAAAATCTAAATTTGTGTTTTTCATAGATCTTGACATTGTTTATAAGAAAAATCATTTTCAAATGAGAGAGAAATCTTGCATTTTGACAAATTTATTAATTAGTTGATGTACATTTTAGAATATAAAATTAAAATATTTTATGATTAACATCAAAAGTCTGACATGGGCTTAATTGGTACTTCAGCGCCATTTAAGCCTGTATGTGTTCCAAATAAGCCCACATCATGATTGATTCACAAAAATATTAACATTTATTGATTTTAAAAGAAAACAACAATATTTATTCAGTAAGAGTAAAATATTTAAAAAAAAAAAAAATCATTTTACTCATGTTTGCTAACGGTCATTTGTAATTGATCAAAGTTTGTAATTAGAGGATTCCTCATGAAAAACAAAGAGGGCTTAAAATGGTACCACAGTGAGTAATGGTGAAAAAAAAGTGTTTTCCTTTAAAAATGTTAGCTGTGTTTACAAAAACATGCATGAAAAACTTAAACATACTGTGGACTATGCATCAGTCATTTTCATTGTGCCTACATTAAGAAATGTTAAGTTTTTACATTCAAGGTTAGCTTGTGTTGGCTATAGTTTGCATGTGTTTTGTGGCACTGTACCATTTAAGCCCATCTTTAAAAATAGTAAATTTATTGAAATAATATGCTCTACATAATTTATTATGCATTTATTTGTAAATTAATATAAAATGAATAAAAAAAAAAACACTTAGTGCTTGTATTTCACATGCTTAATTCATTGGCAATCTATCTTTCAGTAAAGCTAATGGTTTGATTTTGAGATTAGCTTTATGTGCAAGCTAATAAAACTCCTCTTTACATTTAAAGGAAAATGATATAAAATGATAAAAGTACTATTTGTTCATACATAAATACATTTATCTCTTATTTGACATAATATTAGTGTACTTATCAAAGAAATGGCTGAACAGTGCAGAAATGTGTGGATTTCTTAAGGGTCCTGAAAAAAGTTTTGGGGTGTCTTTGTGTGAAATCCCCTGAGGCAGCATGCACATGGGCGGACTAACTCAGAATTGCCAAATGTGATTGGTATGGAATATAAATTTCTGGGAATTAACAAATGACTGGATGTGTTAAAATAATGATCAACATAAAATATGATTTTCTCTATTAAAAAAATAAAATAAATAATGTTTCGCATTGTTGTCGATTGCATTGTTTCAACACTATGGAGTAGGGATGTGCGATATGACGATTTTTGATCGTGGACGATAAAAACGTCTCCACGATCTGCTTTTGAAGAAATATCGTAGTATCGTGCTAAAGCGCATATTCTGTCAGATGCAGTTCTGGCGCCGCCGTATCAATATACTGTACAACGCAACATTCACATAAGTATTAACTCAGCGGTAGAGTTACTCTCACGGGACGCTGCCCTTATTCGCAATCACAAAAGTACATTATTTGCATGCGCTTTAAAGCCTTGCCGGTTTCATTCACGTGCTGTTCTGACATGCGCTTTTTCTGAGCCCGTACACCCGCAGCGCACGCACTAAAAAGCCTGTTAAACAGCGCCTGATTACTAAACTAAGTTATCTTTTGTGCTAATTCTGTAAAAACACACAAGATTTATTTGTTGACTCAGTTGGTTATGTCTAAAATGAAAGTAAACAGCCGAGACAATCGGATGCGTGCCGGTCTTAAAGGGACAGTACTAAACGTGCTGCCGACAGTCATTAAAGGGATAATTGATCCTAAAATTTACACTCCCAAACCTGTATTAATTTCTTTCTTGTACTGAACACAAAAGAAAATATTTTGAAAACTGTGGGTAACCAAACAGTTGCTGGTCCACACTGAATTTGATAGCAGGAAAAAAATACTATGGAAGTTGCTGTGGACCAGCAACTGTTTGGTTTTCCACATTCTTCAAAATAGCATTTATTTTCAGCAGAAGAAAGAAAATCATTCAAGTTTAAAACAACTTTTGAGTAAATGATGCAGGGCTCCAGACAAAAAAAAAAAAATCAAGTAAGGAGCAATTGGCTCCTATAAGAAAAAACTTAGGCACCAAATTCTTTTTTTTAGGTGCAACAGAATAAACTTTTTTTTTTTTTTTTTTTTTACATTTTAACATTTCAATCATACTGTCATGCATTTATGACTCATCTTTTCTTGATTTATCAGCATTTTAAACCATCTTGTAGATGGCCTGGGAACTAAAGTTAAAGTGGGAACTAAATGTCTTTTCCAACTTGAAATATGGTCGCAAAGAATTGTTCATTACACAGTATCTGTACCAATACCATGGACCATAAGCATCACTTGGCCACTGAATGTAGTTTGGGCTCCTCCTCAATGCATCCTATAAATGTTGTCATGTCTTTCACACATTCAGTCCGTTTTTCTTAATTAGAAACATGCACTTTTATAGGAGGAGTTGAATCATGTAGACAACAGGTTAAGTAAAAATATTAATATGCAATAGTGCATAAATATAGCAAAATGCTCCTCTTTATAGTTATTTTTCTAGATGACTGATGAGCTTATGGACACCGAATGGTTATTCTGAGGTAAATGTATTATTACGTGGCAATGTTTACAAGATTTACACATTTTCCGCAGTTTGAAACACTGAGTGAGCTTTTACATGAGACATTTCAGTAAGTTGTAGCTACTGTAGGCTCTCTTATAAAATAGCCTACCTTTTGATGTTAATTCATGTTCATTATGTACTATAGTAGCAAAGAGAAAGATATAATGGGTTCACTTGCCGCTTGAACTGATGCGCTATAGCGATTGCTCCTGCCGCATTAAAGAGCGCCAAAACCGTATTTATTGTCTGAATTTCGTTATGAATTTGGCGTAATTTCATAGCTTATACTTTATTAAAAAGTAACAAAGCACAAAGATTTTTGTGATTACTGGACGGCAATTGCGCTTCAAATAATATGAAGTTCACGCATTAACAGAACACAGCATAGGCCTAAGATCTCGATAACAAGAAACCATATTAATAATGCTTATAAACGAGAATTGTTAACGATATTGCCAATATCCACACAGCTGACAGCTTTGCCTGTTGTAGTTGGTTAAAGTTGTGCATGAAATAGACGCTGCTTTTACTGCACGTCTCCGTCATTTCGATCTCTCTCGCGCTGCGTTTAGCAGGTATGCGTCAATGCTGCTGTGCGGCAGAGATGAGAACTGTTTGAAACTCTTTTTTTTTTTTTCCACTAAAACTTTGATGCGCATCATCTCAGTTTAATACGTGAACATAAAAGATGTGATCACAATACCATCAGGAAAAAAGGCATTACATGTAAATTTTTAAGTCATAACATGTAAGTATATAGTCACCAGTGGCGAAGCAAAAACTTAACTCGCAAATTAATATTTTTGGTCGCAAATGCGACCGTTTTAGTCGCAGTCTGGAGCCCTGCCATCTGATGGTATAAAAATAAAACACTATTTTTATTTTTGGGTGAATTATTGCTTTAATGTTAATAAAACAACAAAACAAAAAGAGAAAAATCACTCACTACTCTTGACTGAAAAACCTGAATACAGTTGCTTTAATAGGAATCAATATATAGAGTTTTTTTTATATTTGTTCGTTCAAGTTCTTGAATGCTCCTGCTACATACACCTATTGTACCTGAAAATAAAGCACTGTTTGTTTTATTTGTATATTGTGTATTTGTAATGTGTATCTTTGTTCTCATTTTTTAATAAAGATAAAATAATGACTTTTATCTTTTAGATTTTTATCTTTGCCCACTTTGGCCTAAATATCCACCATTCTTTTTATATTCTGTTACCTTGGAAGGCTTTGTCTTTATAATAGGGAAATTAGTTTGGCTGTAATGCTCAAACAACTTGCAAAAATAAAAAACACAACATGACAAAGAATCGTGATAAAATCGTGAATCGTGATATTTATAAAAAAAAAAAAAGTTGTGATATGATATTTTTGCCATATCGCCCACCCCTACTATGGAGGCAACAAGTGACTGTTAAAAAATGTATTTGTCATTGAATCATTCAAGTGATTCATTCAAAAATCCTGATTCATCCAGTAATGAAACAAGTGAAGTATTTATGAGTCACTGAATCATTCAAACCACTTTTTCATAATATTAATATTTAAAAAAATGTGTATTAATATATCTTAAATACATATTAAAATGTTTAATTAATTCAAATTAAACACTTAAAAAGACTAAAATTAATATTGTGTCACACATTATTTTGTTTAGTTCAGAATCGTGGGAGAATCATGATCTCTATTTGAGACCCCCCCCCCCCAAAAAAAATAAAAATAAATAAATAAAAATAAATAAATAAATAAAAATTAAAAATTTGTGATTCTCACTTTATCCAGAATCGTGCAACTCTAATGGACGAGCAGAGATTAAGAATGACTGAATGAGCTGAAATCTGGACGTCACCTGTGAAACGGGTAAACGGTTTGGGAAACTAGGCATTAGTGCAGGGGGTGTCCAAACTTGTTCCTGGAGGGCCACTGTCCTACAGAGTTTCACTCCAACTTGCCTCAACACACCTGCCTGGGAGTTTCTAGTATGCCTAGTAAGACCTTGATTAGCTGGTTCAGGTGTGTTTAATTAGGCTTGAAGCTAAACTCTACAGGACAGTGGCCCTCAAGGACCGAGTTTGGACTTCTCGACGTGTTCAAAAGGAAAAAGGAGAATTTAGTCTTTCCCCACGCTCTCCAAGTTCTGACTCTAAATACTTTCTCTAACTCTTTCCGCAAACATCAAATGGCCCCATTCTTCCATCAGAAACACGATTGTGCTCTCCATCTGATACTTAATCTAATGTTTGATTTAATTATGATTTCATTATATTTTTACTTATTTTATTTTTGGACTTTATCGTTTGTTTCTTTTAGAAAAGGCATACTGTTGATGGTCTTTGGGCAAATGCTTCTGTAATTCCAGTTGTAAAAAAAAAAAAAAAAAAAAAAAAAAAAAAGTATATTTGCTAGTGTTGCTTTCATCAACGAAAATTGACTAAATATCGTCGTCAACGAACCTTTATCACGTGACGAAAAACGAGACTAGACGAAACGTAAATGCTGGTCATGTGACGATGACTATAATTAAAATGTATAATGCAATATTGTTGACGAATAAAAACGAGACTAAATGTGCTTTACAAAATAAAAACTATGCTAAAATGTCTTCATTTTCGTTGACCAAAACGAGACGAAACGAAATGTTATAACGTTATTTCGTCTTGTTTAGTTGCGTTATTATTATTATTATTATTTTGCAGTATTTCTGTTTCCTGTGTCTCAGACGCAGGCGACTTCACCTCCTCAAGCCCCACTCGCGGCATTATTTAGAAGACGACAACAAACAAAGTACCGATGGCCGGCCGGCCAGCCAGCCGGGGTTTGTCTTTGGGAGAAAATGTATACGTGTGTACTTCTAACATGTCTGGTTGGTAAAATAAATATTGTAAATTCAAATCAGAGCGTCTTCCGTGTCTGGAATGGATGTATTCTTGAGTCTATAAGGTAACAATAATATAATAAGATGACCTTGTTTGAAATGGGTTTGGCTAAAAGAAAATTTTGGTTTCGTCTATACTACTAGGTATTTATACTATATTGACTGGGTTAAATAGAACTGCATTACTAAAAAGAGACTAAATGTCATCAGTTTTCGTCGACTAAAACTAGACTAAAAGAGTCATGGATAATTCTGACTAAAATAAGACTAAAATGCTCAGACTTTTAGTTGACTAAAACTTGACTAGACTAAAAAGAGTATGAACGTGACAAACTAATAAAAACTAAAATGACAGCTTCACACAAAGACTAGACTAAAACTAAAATTAAAACAGGCCGCCAAAAACAACACTAATATTTGCTCATCTCTGAGGTCATATTTCGGGGCACTGATTAATTTTACTTTTTTTTTTTTTTTTTTTTTTTTTTTTTTAGGTAAAAAGTGAATGGAATTGAAATTAGTAAGACTAACATTATGGTAGCATTTCGGGAATTTTCTCCATAAGGGTGGTTATCAGAAATAAAAATTGTCTTGTCAGTTTATTTAAACTGGCAAAATATTTAACTATTTAAATCTAGCACCCAAACTGAACAATTAAAATTGAGTAAACCACCACAATACACGTTTCATTTTTAATAGCCATAAATGGGGAAAAAAGGTTTTGAATCTGTGTATCATTCATTTTTTGATTTATTATTGAAAGCAAAAAGATGAAATGTAGTTGCAATGAATGTGTTACGAATCAGTACAACTGCAGCAGAGGACTATTATTCTGCTGCGTGATGCTCCGGAAGAACTGAACTCCGCCGCGGATTGATCTTCTGCTGACCAATCAGCGGAAAGGTGCATTTAATTCTCACCCACATGTAGAAATCGAATATTCAAGCTATTTATTCATTTTTGTACACCTGAACGAAAAAAAAAGGAAAAAAAAAAAAAAAAAAAGGCTCCATTTTTTCTCCTTCATTTTTCTACTTTCAATATTAAACCAAAAAAAACTAATGAACGATTGATACACGGATTTGACTGATACACGGTTTTGCTCACAAAATGGTGTAATCAACGCACCCACCATCAGGGGCAAACTAGACTAACCAGAGAAACTTTTACGCATTGCTTTTTGCATACACATACACCCAGACAAAAAGTTTGACTGCATAATCCCCATTATCTTGCATACTGATTGAAACAAACATGCATCCGTCCGAAAACCATTTATTCATTTTGCGAACCCTCCAAAGCTTACACATGCGTTTATACGAGAAGCCATTCATTGTAAGGAAGCAGTAACATCGGGCACGCTAAAATGGAGAGCACGGTGATAAACACATTACACTATTAAGCATATTACAATAATGCAACCTACGCTAGCTAACAAACGTTGTAGTTCTTTCTTTAACCATTTGAGGGGGTGCACCGTTCCCGGAAGTACTGCAATACCGGGTCGATGCGTGGAGTGGACGGAGCAAGCCCCTATTCCATCTCCCTGTTCCAAAAATCAATTTAATATATGGTGCCCGGGTAGGGCACGTATCAGATATTAAACTGATAAGAACAGATACTACACTTGATCTTAGCCAAAAGGCCGAGAAGCGATACCCACAAATTGCCAACAGCAGGAACCACATTCTTTGACACAGCAACTTTGATGATGGTAAGCTTTTATTTAGTTCATTTTCAACTCAAATAGTTCTGTGCAGAATGCAATTGTTAACATAGCTTAGGTAAGGAAAGGCTTAAAAGATCATGAAACCCCCCTTACTTAAGCACCAGTCATTCACACCTTAGATCTGAAAAAAACTATGGGCGTACAATGCCATGATAAAATGGGAGGGAAGATGGTGGGATGAGGGGAGGAGACAGTATGAGGAGGGGAGGGGTTAAAGCACAACACAACATTAAAGACCAATGAGTGGAGAAAGACAGAAGAGTTAAGCATACTACGTTAAAAAGATGTCCATATATGACAAAAAAAAACAAAACAAAAAAAACAACTTAATTGCCTTCTATTTCAGAAAAAAAATATTTACAACTATCTTGAACAAATCAAGTAGCCCAAGTTTTTAAAACTATAGTTTTAAATACTGAATGAGCATTATCACTTCAGGGCAGATAGTCTGTAATTATAAAAACCGAGGACAAACATTTAAAAGATCTTCCAAAGCCCACCATCTCTTTTACAATATCTTCATCACAAAACTTACAACAAATGGCATTCGTTGTTTAACACTAATAGCAGAAACAAAGAAATGTTTACTTTGTTTTGTCCATTCTCCTTTGAATTTTTGTTTATCATCTTATGTTCATTTAAACAATCCACTGCACTATCACAATCAAACATACTGCTGTGTCAATTCACAACTTGTTTCCACACATGTAATTTTTAAAAAAAAAAAAAAAAATTCTGTGTACACTTCTACTTTTAACCAGAAGATCAGGGGAGAGCGCGAACGCAGTCCCCCACTACCAGAAATTATGCAGTCGAGATTCCCACATTTGGGGAATTCGCAGGGGTCAGCACAACCGGAGTGCAATGGCTGAGCCTCGCTCTGGGTGAACCACCTTCTTGATCATGGTATCTCCCCTGCCAGGTAAGTATGAATTCTACAGCGACCCTGAAGGGGGGGGCACTTAAGGGAACCTCATTATCAGTAATGATGAGACGTTACTTCAATTCATATGGTTCATCATCACAATCTAATTTCTTAATCTACTCTAAACTGTAAATGTTGTTGAACCTTTGGTCCTTAAGTTTTTACTGTCGTTCAAAATCAGTTAGGCCTTCTGATGAAAGGCTGCTCACTGCAGAGCAAATGGGCGGAGCTTACATTTAGCTCCCTCTCGCTAGATGTCCGGCAAGGAGGAGCAAATGTAATTTGTGCCTAATGGGTGGAGGCAGAATATCTACACACAGCCTAACCACAACTCCATCCTTCTACCTCACTAGAAGTTCAAAGAGGTGGAGATGGAAGTCATTTGACACTGCAGTGAGTACCACTTGCTTCTGATTGGCCACAGTGGCTGTAGGTCTCTCCACCAATCATTAAGAGTGTGCAATAAGAAGATTTTTGACTGGACGATAAAAATGTCTCCATGATCTGCTTTTGAAGAAATATCGTAGTATCGTCCTACAGCACACATTCTATCAGTTGCAGTTCTGGCGCTTCTGTCTCAATATACTGTATAATGCCACATAAATTCACATTAAATGTTAACTCAGCAGTAGAGTTACTCTCATGGGACACTGCACTTATTTGCAATCACAAAAGTACATTATTTGCATGTGCTTTAAAGCCTTACCAGTTAAAGGATTCATTCGCATGCTGTTCGTGTGCTAAAAAGCCTGTCAAACAGCGCCTGATTACTGAACTAAGTTATCTCTTGCGCTAATACTGTAAACCTTGTGTGTTTTGACATGTAGACCCAGTTAGCTGTGTCTAAAATGCAAGCAAACACTTGAGAGAAAAACAGATGCACGCCTGTATATTAGATGCGTGCAGGTCTTAAAGGGACTAAACATGCTGCCGACTGTTATTAAAGGGATTATTCACCCCAAAATTTAAATTTACTTTTACTTTGTCATTTAGCAGACGCTTTTATCCAAAGCAACTTACAAATAAGAAAAAGTAACTAAAACTAAAAGTCAAAACTCTGTAAATACTATATATACACACTTAAGAAAAAGAAATTAAATAAAAACGACAAATGCATACCATTTCAAAAACTAAACATTTAAATGAAAACAAAAAAGTAAAACTAAAAACAATTTAAAATATTAAAACAAAAAGGTATGAGTATAATAATGTTTCTAACATAACACTAAGCCAAACACCAAAAAAACAACTTGTGTATGTACAGCCACACACATATACATATCCATACATAAAAATAAATTCAATATATTATTTCATTTCCATGTAGTATGAAGTACTAAAATAACTAAAATTAAATAAAACTTAATAAACAACCAATACAGACATCAACACTGAATTTCTGTCATTATTTACTCACTCACATGATGTCCCAAACCTGTATTAATTTCTTTCTTGTGCTGAACACAAAAGAAGATATTTTGAAGAATGTGGGTAACCAAACAGTTACTGGTCCACATTGAATTTGATAGTAGGAAAAAAAAAAAAAAACCAACAAAAACAGAAAAAAAAAAA
>JAFVLL020004378.1:8913-159474 GCA_021397915.2 Tor tambroides | reverse complement strand
CACAATAATACAAAAGTAATCCACACCTCTCCAGTCCAGATTCCAGTTAAAAAAAAAAAAAAAACGGGGGAAAAAAAAAACATCTTAATGATGGATTTGTTTCTTGTTGATGGATTATTGTGATGTTTTTATCTGCTGTTTGGACTCTCATTCTGACGGCACCCATTCACTGCAGAGGATCCATTGGTGAGCAAGTGATGTAATGCTACATTTCTCCAAATCTGATCAAGAAACAAACTTATCTACATCTTGGATGGCCTGAGGGGCAGTAAATTTTCAGCAAACCTTCATTTTTGGGTGAGCTATTCCTTTAAAGGATTTACAGTGTTGTTTTTGCTTTAATTTTATAGTTAAGTAAGGAGTAGTTCATGCAAATTCTGTCATCAGTTACTTAATACATTCTTGTGTTTCAATGGGAATGAGATTTGATGCAATTAGATGAGAAATGTGAGAAATGATGGAAATTTTGGTCTTTTCCACTACAAGAAGATTTGAAATGTAGTGCGTGAAATGTACACTTTGTTCAAAGGTTTGGGGTCAGTGTGTTTTCTGACTAAAAGAAATGAATACTTTTATTTTTCACAACATTACTGTTTTTACTGTACTATTTTAATATATGCAGCCTTGGTGAAGTTATAACTACAAGTAACTCCATTGTCAATAGCAAAAACTTATTTTTGAATGGAAATACTACTGCACAATAAAGTCATGCTTGTAGAATATATTTATGGCTAGTAAATTTGATCAAATAAATGCAATCTTGATAAGCAGAAGAGACTCAAAAACAAAACAAAGCAAAAAAAACTTATAGACCACAAAATTTTGAACAGTAGTGTGCAGTATGTGACATCATGCATTACTATTTCTTGTAGGTTTGGAATATTAAATAATGTCAAAATTTCTTAATCAAAATACTGGAGTGTGGAGCTCAAATGTGAGGCAGAAACCTGAACTCAAAGACCCGCTGGCTCCCACACAGGATCATGGGCCGTATGCTGTGTCTGGAGTGCCGCCAGAGGGGTTTTCGAGGTCTTTTCACCCGGATGAAGGTGAGATGCTAAATGATGGTGTCAGTCGGAGTTCTTCAGGCTCCATGTGGAGCTTTTCAATTGTCAGCCTGATCTAGAGACTGAACCGCAGCCGGTCGCTCTGTTTCGTTCTCTCTGTCTCTCTGTTTTCCTCCTCTGGGAAATCGCTGACAGAACAACATGATATCTGCACTATATGAGCTCCACTTCATGAACAAAGAGACTCGGTATCTGAAGATCTTTTCTATATACTTCTATTCAAATTCAGGAGAAGCGCCGCAATTCAATCCGCAGTTTAAATTCACCCGGATGCGGCTTTGATTTTCCACTCGGTGCGCTGATATATTCATCTTAATTTAATTGGTTTTCTGTAGCTGCTGAATTGAAAAAGGCTTTGCGAGAACTCATCTATGTAGAAACATCACTTTATGACTAACAAATCAAGTGGGTGACTGATGTGAAAATGTCATGTTTGAGAGGGAGAAATTACACTATGAAGCTCTAATCAGGGCTGGATCTGCAGCAACCCATCCACTCTCAGACCGGTTTGTAACTAGATGAAGAAATGTGTCACATTACATTAAAAAATAGCCACGACTTACGCTCAAGAGAAAAAAATACTTTGCTCAAGAAATACTTTTATAAAATGATGGGTGACCAGAGGCCAGTACATAAAATGACCTGGTAAAAATACGACAGCCTCATATTTTTATCACCCCGTTCATCAAAAAAAAAAAAAGCGTTATTCAGTCTTTGAAGAAAAAAGAAAGAAAGAAAAAACCTTTATGCTTACAAGAATAATCAAGCCAAATAGACATAAATGCTATTATTTTGAATAAATAGAATAAAATAAAATAAAAAATGCATTAATAAAAGTATTTAATTCCTACAGAAATGTAACTTATATGCTGTGCTTACCATTTAAAAAAATTGAAGAAGAAAAAAAATCATTTACCGAAACAATGAAAAACTGAAGTAAATGCAATTATTAATAGAAATAAAAAATACATAAAATAGAAAAAATACATAAAAATAAAGAAACCTTATTAACATAAATGCACAAATAAAACGAATTAATGCCTCAATAAGTAAACTTATGTTCACTCTAGACAAATAATACAGTATATCTTATATGATTCATATTCAAAATGACAAATTGACAATAAAATAAAATGTAATTAAATTAAAAATTATTAACCAGAATAATCAAGTCAGTGTGATGTAAATGATATTATTATGAGTAAAATAAAATAAAATAAAGAAATATTATTATTAACAAGTGAAATATTATTATTAAATGAGTTTTTGTTCACTTCAGATAAATACAGTACAAATTCACAATAAAATAAAGAAACACATCAACTAGACTTATGTTCACTTCAGATACATACTGTATCTCTCGTAAAAAATACAAATTCACTATAATTCATCTGTAAAGTAAAGGACAATGTTCTATCTGGATTAATTATAATGAGACAGCAAGAAAGCAGATTCATCAGTTCGTTTGAGTAAAATTTTTATCTCTCTGTCTAATCACATATCTGCTGTTAAAATGAAACAGTCTGAAGCACGAATATGTATGACACAGCAATCAGTCTTGACAGAATTTGCATATTACAATGCTTTGCTTTTTGATTATTAAAAAAGAATTTCAAATCTTTAGTGAATTAAATCCGATTAACGCAGCAATTATATTGAAATGATAACATCACAGCTTCAGTGCATATCTCAACACATGTCTGCTTTGTGCTGCTTTGACCTCAGCTTCCATAAACGGTCTTGTCAGACTATGTTATGAGCATTTGCGTTATCTAAACATTAGCGTGTTTCCGGCTCAAAAGAGCAAAGAAAATCATGTTTTCTACGATAAGACCCTTTAAATTACAGCCACACTTGCTCTGTACTTCAAAAAGCATCACATAAAACACCACCAATCCAAAGCTCGCACTAAACAAACACACAGAAAGGAGCAAAAATGGTGCCGCTGCTTCAGGAAAGCTACATTACGGAGAAGAAGAAAGGCGTAGCGCGGCTCCTCTGAGAGCGCGGGTCAATCCCACTGTACATCTGCAGTGCACAAGTGTCTGAGTGTGCAGTCGAGCAGAACGGACCTCTTTCCTGAGAGCAGATAAAAGAGACGTTCTCGCCAAAGAGCCCATGCCATGTTCATCAGTCACAGCACGAGAGAGCAGGCAGACGGATCCATCAACATTTCAGCTTTGCTGCCAATCCTGAAGGTGTTTCTGGGTTTTCGATCGACCTGCTCTGTTGGCCATCGCCATATTCTGTGGTAAAGACACGATCGCCGTAAATTGGATTTTATTCAGGGATTAAATTCAACCAAAAACCGAACACAGAGGTGCACATTTAACCATAGACGAAAGACGAGCTTCCTAAAGTGCAAAGCTGAACATCAGCAGCATGTCAGTCGTACTTAAAGGAATAGTTCACCAAAAAAAAAAAAAAAAATCTAATTTGCTGAAAATTACTCACCCTCAGGCCATGTGACATGAAGATGAGTTTGTTTCTTTTGGAGAAGTGTAGCATTCCATCACTTGCTCAGCAATGGATCCTCTGCAGTGAATGGGTGCCGTCAGAATGAGAGTCCAAACAGCTGATAAAAACATCACAAGTAATCCACACCACTCCAGTCCATCAGTTAACAAATTCATAAATAAGATGTTTGTTAACTTCAAAACATTGTTTCCAGCTAAAACACGAGTCCTCTATCCATAATATTGCTTTCTCCAGTGAAAAAATCATCGAATGGTCTGAATCAGGAGAGAAATATGCACAAATCAAGCACCATTTAGAAGCCAAAAACAAATTTGTCTCAAGGAAGGATTTGTTTCTTACAAACATGCAGGTTTTGGCTTCACAATACTTTACTTGATGGATTACTTGTGGATTATTGTGATGTTTTTATCAGCTGTTTGGACTCTCATTCTGACGGCACCCATTCACTGCAGAGGATCCACTGGTGAGCAAGTGATGTAATGCTACATTTCTCCAAATCTGATGAAGAAACAAACCCATCTACATCTTGCCCCCAAAAACCAGCCACCAACTATGTACATAATAACCAAAAAAAAATAGCCTCATGCAACGTTATCAGGCAAACCAGTTCAATCCATTAACGCGAGACAGTTTTATTCCCCACATGAAACTGAAGTCATTTCTTTGAGCCGTGCTGTACATTAAGGGCGCGTGCCGCTCCGAACGCATGCTGAATGTTCTCTTCACGCTCCACACGTCAAAACCCTTTGAGCTAAAACAACTTCTGTTCCAACTTCCCCCCAACTGAACTCCAACAAACCTACAGCTTTATCTTTAGAAGAAGTAATTATGCGACACGAAATATGTCACCATCTTGCCTTTGCTTTCATGCTGTGTACAATATTAGCAAGATTTAAGTCGTACTTAGTTTCAGCAGCCGTTCAACCAACTTTAATGGTGGACGATTATTTATTAGTCACAGCAGGCCACCAGATTTAGATTTGAAAGGAATATTTCACTAGTTAGTAACTTTACACGTCACTTTATAATGAAATGTGAAGGTTTTGGACAGCTGAGTTCTCTCATCTCATCCATTAATTGCTTTTATTTCCTACATAATTGTGTTTTTGTTCACTTCTTTGAGGAATAAATAAAACGCTGCCAACGGATGGCCAATCCAAAGTGCGACTTTGAACCTGGGAAGAAAAGAAACGTGTAACGGCTTAATCTCAGGATACAGTGCAGGGCATGAAGCTTCTCCGTCAAATTCCCTTATAAATCCCAGGCCACGACCGACCCGTCAGCGGAGAGAGAAGTACAGCTAAATGAGCTTTTTTCCCATTTTAATTACTCAGGAAATCAGTACAAAAGCCGCTGGCTCTCTGAACTGGGATTAAACGCAATGGTATTGAGGAAGAACGCTGATTATGCACTGCAGCTTTTCTCTTAGCCGTTCCTCGATTTCTAGATCCATTATCTTACTGTACTAACGCTAAAGTGGCCCATATATCTTTCTTAAGCAAAGCATTAGCATTAGTCTATTGATAGTGACCGATAGGCCAGCGATCTGTGAATACACCAGCCTGAAACTGATGTGCCACAGTTTTAGATTTAGTCTTTCAAGAAAGGTATTAATGCGATATTAAAGACATAAATCATGCACAGGCGCTCTTTTAAAGTCAGGATGAAATCAAAATAGACCCCAACAACCATTGTTTTTCATGCACTGGTCAAATTTTGTGCTCTTTTTTTCATAACGCACCTTATTTCAGACTTATGGAAAGAAAATATCCTAAATGCACATTTAAGTGTTTATTTTAGTCCACTTTATATATTTGTGTTTGTATTGCAATTACAATTCATATCTTTAAAGAGTTTTTTCTACACTTCAGCAGCACTTACAGGTGCATCTCAATAAATTAGAATGTCGTGGAAAAGTTCATTTATTTCAGTAATTCAGCTCAAATTGTGAAACTTGTGTATTAAATAAATTCAATGCACACAAACTGAAGTAGTTTAAGTCTTTGGTTCTTTTAATTGTGATGATTTAGGCTCACATTTAACAAAAACCCACCAATTCACTATCTCAACAAATTAGAATACTTCATAAGACCAATAAAAAAACATTTTTAGTGAATTGTTGGCCTTCTGGAAAGTATGTTCATTTACTGTATATGTACTCAATACTTGGTAGGGGCTCATTTTGCTTTAATTACTGCCTCAATTTGGCGTGGCATGGAGGTGATCAGTTTGTGGCACTGCTGAGAGGGTATGGAAGCCCAGGTTTCTTTGACAGTGGCCTTCAGCTCATCTGCATTTTTTGGTCTCTTGTTTCTCATTTTCCACTTGACAATACCCCACAGATTCTCTATGGGGTTCAGGTCTGGTAAGTTTGCTGGCCAGTCAAGCATACCAACACCATGGTCATTTAACCAACTTTTGGTGCTTTTGGCAGTGTGGGCAGGTGCCAAATCCTGCTGGAAAATGAAATCGGCATCTTTAAAAAGCTGGTCAGCAGAAGGAAGCATGAAGTGCTCCAAAATTTCTTGGTAAACGGGTGCAGTGATGTTGGTTTTCTAAAAACAATGGACCAACACCAGCAGATGACATTGCACCCCAAATCATCACAGACTGTGGAAACTTAACACTGGACTTCATGCAACTTGGGCTATGAGCTTCTCCACCCTTCCTCCAGACTCTGGGACCTTGGTTTCCAAAGGAAATGCAAAATTTACTTTCATCTGAAAAGATTACTTTGGACCACTGGGCAGCAGTCCAGTTCTTCTTCTCCTTAGCCCAGGTAAGATGCCTCTGACTGTTTTCTGTGGTTGTCTGTGGTTCAGGAGGCTTAACAAGAGGAATATGACAACTGTAGCCAAATTCCTTGACAGGTCTGTGTGTGCTGGCTCTTGATGCCTCAGTCCATTCCTTGTGAAGCCTCAGTCCATTCTTTGTGAAGTTCACCCAAATTCTTGAATCAATTTTGCTTGACTATCCTCATAAGGCTGCGGTTCTCTCGGTTGGTTGTGCATCTTTTTCTTCCACACTTTTTCCATCCACTCAACTTTCTGTTAACATGGATTGATACAACATTTTTGTGAACACCCAGCTTCTTTGGCAATGCATATTTGTGGCTCACCCTCCTTGTGAAGGGCGTCAATGATTGTCTTCTGGACAACTGTCAGATCAGCAGTCTTCCCCATGATTATGTAGCCTAGTGAACCAAACTGAGAGACCATTTTGAAGGCTCAGGAAACCTTTGCAGGTGTTTTGAGTTGATTAGCTGATTGGCATGTCACCATATTCTAATTTGTTGAGATAGTGAATTGGTGGGTTTTTGTTAAATGTGAGCCTAAATCATCACAATTAAAATAACCAAAGACTTAAACTACTTCAGTCTGTGTGCACTGAATTTATTTAATACACGAGTTTCACAATTTGAGTTGAATTACTGAAATAAATTTACTTTTCCACGACATTCTAATTTATTGAGATGCACCTGTACATACACCAAACTTAGCAATTTTATTCCTATCTATATTCTGAAGGTTTCTACAGAGGGGTTTGTTCATGTTTCATTCACACTGATTTATGTAACATTTTATTCCTAAAAACATGGTGAAAATGTATTTGGTAAGACTTTATTTAAAGCCTTTATGTATAATGGATTATAAATGTATTCATAATGTCCATGGTAATGCATTATATCTTTTCATAAATAAGTGTAACCAAAATTAAAATGCATTAAATTATTTGAAGGTTTGTTTGACGTGTTTTAATGCATTATAGTTTCTGAATTGAGCACAATGAATAGATAAGTATTATATTGTGTTATAACTGTGGTTCCAAATGTTCATGAGACAATGGTGCATTAAAAGGCATAATTGATGCATAAAAACTTAAAAATTTTATAATGCATTACACATAAAGGCTTGTATTTTTTTGGTTGTTGACAGTATTTTCTGATTTATGTAGTGATAAGAATAGAAATCAAAAATCCCCTCTATAAAAACCTTTAACTCCAGTATGTCAACAAAATTAAAGAGGAATTGTGAGCCTGGCTTCATCCAGCATTTAGATTCGTGTTCTGCAAATTTTACGGTATATTCATATTTAAACATAGCTTTTTAAAAACCTTAGTGTCTTGCTTTAATGCTCATGGTCTTATTGTGCATGATTCTTCATTAAAAAAAAGTTTTCTAAGGACTGACCTTGTCTTCATCAAAACGTCAATGTTTAATCAATGTTTTAGCGCACTGTTTTTGCATTCTTGCCGCAAGTTAACGCATTCATTTAATATTGGGTATACAGGACCTATATATATACACAGGACCTTCTGCCTCCAATTTCAAGCCAAAAAGCCTTTCAAAAGTGTGTGCCACTGTTTCAGATCCCCCATAATCCACTGCAAACTCACAAAACACAAACTATGATCCAAACAATTCCTGATGGAAAACATTAAATCCGTCTCCACAAAGTTATCTCATTAAATAATGTAATGCATGGGTTGCAAACGCCATTTCATGCTGATTTTGAGGAGCAGATGTGTTTGAGCTGTTATTTAGTTTCTAATAACTGGCAAATCATATGGGGGTTTGATTTTTCCAGACGTGTGTTTGTGTGTGCCATTAAATGACGGAGAATGAATATTTCATGAGTCCTGGTCAAATCTCATCACTGTAGAAATGCTTGCCTGAGGTTTTCATCAAAGCTAATGTGTGAGAGGTCAAAGGTGAAGATGGAGGACAGCTTGTGGGGTCAGGGAGAGTAAAGTGGTTATCACATGACTGCAAACCATTTACCTTGTCAAACGATTTGAAGGCCACTAGCCAACACTTGATAATAGACTGATGCAGCATCTCAACACGCCCTGCAGGATGTGTAATTCCTCTAAAAAACACCTAGCAACCATACAGCAATGCATTAAACACTACTCAGAATACCTTAACAACCACTTTGGTGTTGATATTCTTAACAAAAACACTAAAACTTTATTTATTAAAATAAATACATTAAAAATATTTTTAAAGTACATGAACTGGAATTTAATAGAAAATAAAATAAATAAATAAATGTAAGAAAATTAGATGAAAACTTACATTTTCATGTTTCAGTGTTGTCAAACAAAATGAAATAAGTTTAAGTTAAAGTACAAAAATTCTGAAATCTAAAATAGAAACAGAAACTAAATAGAAATATAAATCAATAAAAATAATGATGAATAAAAATTAATTAATTTTTAATTAATAATATAAACCCCCAACAAAATGACTCCAATTTAAACTACAATTAAAATAAAAACTAAATATATATATATATATATATATATATATATTTGCAAAATTACTGCAAATTATTTAATATAATACAATTCATTTATATAATATATAAAACTAAAAAAACATTCAAAATGTCACGCTAGCATCTGTGCAGAGACTCGAATCTCTGAGCTGTGTTTAACTGGTTGAATCATTTGAATGCACTGATTCATTAGAATTAATCCATTTCTATATATGAGAGAAAAAACAGTTCAGAAAAGTGCAAAATGACAGAAAAAAGCATTAAAGCAACTGGGAAAAGCTGCTGTGTTACTGTCACACAAATGTTGTGCATTACATTTATTGCAATGCTGCATTACATTATGACTGTTAAATAGGGTCATAATGTACAAACTGTCACTCAATACTGATAAAGCACAGACAGTGTGCACTAGGCTGCAGTTGTCACACTGATTTCTTAACACATCTAAAAAAAATTAAAAAAAAAAAAAATGAAATTAAGGATTCTTTTTTATGTATACTGTACATCCACAACACCCAGATCTGTTCAAATCTCTTCAGTGTGTGCAAACAGAATGAAATCTACAGCAAACACACATTCATTTACACAAACTTATAACAAGACCCACTAATTATTTCTTCTCCGTGATCCTATATGAATTGCTTTTGAAATAGTATCACATGACAATTCCTCCCGCGTTAATATAGCCTTTACATTGTGCTACTGACTAGCATTCTTCTAACCTAGCAGGATCCTTCATTGTGCTCTTTATCTGACTGTACTGTTCCTTCCAGGACAATGAGACACAAAGAACGCTGTTAAATCCCAGATTGCCTTTTTATAGCGTAGTCTGTTGGATTCTCCCGAACATTTAGCTCTTTGGCGCTGGCGGGCATGAATTTACTCTTGTTAAACTGCATCCACGGCACATTCTGACTGTATGCACCAAGAGCAAGACGCTATCTGATGAATGAATGCATTTAAATGTAAATATTAGGGCAGGAAGCACTTCGCAGAGGGATTTAAGTGCTTGAATTTCATCTGAGCAGTGCTGGCGACGTTTCGTCTGTACTGGAACACGGCTGTTTGAGCAAACCAAAGGCCCAGCTGCTGTTCTGTTAGCTCCACGCTCTGCTTTTTAGAGCTTGTCAGCCTAGGAAGCAGAAATTTTCCAATTAGGATATGCGCTCGGAAATGTAGCAAATTACAGCAATTCTATAATCAACGCCGATTGGACAGGGAACCTTAACATTTCTGCACCATGTATGCTAGTATGCAGAATTTCTGTATGCATAGAATGGCTCTATCCCATAATGCAACGGTCTCAACTTCACCTTCAATTTCAGTTGTGACTAATGTAGTGGAAGTAATTTCAGTCTCGATCTCTTTTTGACTCATTATGTGAACAGACCAATGAGGTCTACAACATCTGACGAAAGCCATCCATTTGTATTCCCATTTATTGCAAATGCGTTTTGCCAAAGTACAACATTTGCTAACGTTCCCATTAAGTTATGAAAGCATTAGTTCTGAATGTTCTCTGAACGTTTTACTATAAACTTTACAGAAACATGTTTTCTTGGTTATGCAAACATTAAGGGAACATTCTATTTTAGAATTTTGCAGACATTACTGAAACGTTACTTTCTGAATATTCTGAAAAAATGGTAGACGAACATCCATCTACAACATTTCAGAAAAACGTTTAAATAATGTTTTTGTGCTAACCTTTTTGAGAACATTATTAAAGACCAGATAACTTTTTAAGAGAACAGTTGTTCTTTTAAGGTTACTGGAAGAACGTTTGTTCATAACTTTGAGTGAGCCATGCCAAAATGTTCTGAAAATGTTCCCTGTTAGCCTGGTGCATACTTCCATCTTTTATCATGTGCATTTTTTGAGCTGTAAATGTTCAATTTAAATCACCAAATTAAAATTGCATTTAACATTTTTAAAAGTCCTCCAAAAATCGTTAAAATATCTACAACATGATTAAATATTTGCAATTAATATGTTGCTTGCAAAGAAATATACTTAGAATACACAGCCACTTGGAGAAAGATGCTTTTTGTCCAATAATGGTGTAATTCCTTTAAGAATTCCTGTAAGACAACAGGAATAGAATAAACACATTTCTTAATGCCAAAATGCCCATTTTTGTAGGCCAACTCAGACTTTCGCCATCACTCTGATTCCCTTGACAAAAACCCAACAGGATTTTTCCATTGGCTTTTGGATTACTGCAGAAATTGAGCTCTGTGACCAACAAAAGTTAATGATTCTTACACGTTTTGTTAATTAATAATATTCAAAAATGAAAGCAACTGAAGACTAAATACAATTAGAGGTAATAGTTAAATACAGGCTATGAACGAACTTCACCACAGATTTCAATGTAACCTTCCAACAACTCTTTCAGTCTTCATTTAAAAAACATTTTCCCTGAAAGTACGAGGTAGAATAGTTTGAAAGAGTGTGATTATAAACACAGCGAGTCTGTAAAAACGACTAGTGAGTAGATTTTATGAGTTTGCCTGTTCGACATGAAGTCTGACCTCTGTAGTCCTATTTAGACACGTTAGCAACCACAGACCCTATTTCAAGCATTTAACCAAAAACTCAATGACTCCAGCGCGACAATGGAACCAGAAGTGCTAAAATGCTAACTTGTCATCCCTACAGCACTCTATGCAGTCCAAACTTAAGTTTTAATAAGTAAGAAAGCACTTCAGACCTGAACGTTGGCATTCACGTCTCCCAGCCGAACTTTAAAAGTTTGCATGTTTTAGTGCAGCTAATGCAGCAGGCCAAACAAATGAGCTTCAACTTGAGCCCTGCTGGTGCACTCGTCTTCGTAATGCGATAAGGGCCCTTCCAGGGGGCCGACATTCAAAGAAGCATTCGTCATCTTTATCGCTGAAGGCGCAATTACACAATTAGGAACACCCCAACAGACTGCTGCCGTTTTCAACTGTGCAGTAGTAAATAGAACAAACATCTGGTATTACCACACTCCGCATCGCTTCTGCTCGGAAACTAATTAATTACCCGGGGAAACGGCGTCATTAGTAGCTGTGGGGGGACAAAACGTCCCCTGAGGTGGGTGCTTCTTTTTTTACATGCAAATGCGTTGGTGAACGTGCTCCGCACCGTCTGATTAGGCAAGTTCACAGGCGTGGGTCATTATAGGAAGTTATGGCACGGATCCTTCTGTCTGGAAATGAACACAGGGACACGAACGCTGTCAAACATGACAAACACGGGAGAAATGCAAATCTCATATTGTAAATTTGCCACCGGCTCCCTTCATTTCTCTGATGGATTCAATTAAACTTCAACAATCTGCTCTCCATTTGTCTCTCCTCATGCTCTCCCCTTATCTCCCTCTCTGTCGCGCTTTCTCATTCGAAGTTGAATTAGAACGGGAATGGTGTGGGACCGCTGCTCCGTGAATGGAAACGGTGGCTAATCTCTGCCAGCTTTAACACGAGCTGCTCCGAGAAAAACATCAGGTGGATCTTCGCGCGAAAATAATAGTAGGCCTAAATTAAGTGCCGTGTTCGTCAGATGGTTTAAAAGCGCTCGTACCGCTCGAAACGCTTTTATTACCTGACGAGCTACGGAAAGTGATGGCTTATTTTAGAAGAGGACAGTCAGGGCTCAAGAGAACCGACGTGAGAGATCAGAGCTGACAGAAAATGTCCTAAAGCACAAGAGCTTTACAAAGGGCAGTGATCACGGAGACAAACAGTCTTGGAATATGAGAGAACTTGAGTGAACTGACCTGAGATCAAAGCCGCGGAGGTCTACAATAGCCTACCTGGAGAAAGCTAAACTTTAGCATTTCCATTAATATCAATGGCTCGGCTGGCGCAGGATCCTCCTGACGTACGTGATTTGAACTATGCCGTCCCATTTTTCCAGAAAATAAGTCGAATCTGACAATAAAAATGCTTAGTCGAGAAAAAGATAAGTCACATCGAAGTCGCGTTCAGCGCATTGAAAATTAACGTAAAATAGCGGTAGGCTAAATAAAGCAAAAAGTTTGCAAACATAATATTATAAACATGTATTTTAATTCCCCTCACTCCAAAGCAAATCATGTAAATGTAATGGTATTCAGAACAGAAAAGGAATTAAAAAGTATAAAACAAACATAAATTACACTGGCATTTGTTATAAACAACATTTAATATAAAAACCAAGCCTAAACTTGGGCTCTAGGCATGAATCCAAATGTGACCCTGGAGCACAAAACCAGTCTTAAGTCGCTGGGGTATATTTGTAGCAATAGCCAAAAATACATTGTATGGGTCAGAATTATTGATTTTTCTTTTATTCCAAAAATCATTAGGATATTAAGTAAAGATCATGTTCAGTGAAGATATTTTGTAAATTTCTTACCGTAAATATATCAAAACTTAATTTTTGATTAGTAATATGCATTGCTAAGAACTTCATTTGGACAACTTTAAAGGAGATTTTCTCAATATTTAGATTTTTTTGCACCCTCAGATTCCAGATTTTCAAATAGTTGTATCTCGGCCAAATATTGTCCTATCATAACAAACCATACATCAATGGAAAGCATATTTATTCAGCTTTCAGATTTTGAAAAATTGACACTTATGACTGGTTTTGTAGTCCAGGGTCACAAATGTGTTTTGAGTGCATGAAGGTAATTGCCTTATTGTAAGTGACTTTAGAAATATAAATTCCACCACGTTTAAATGATAAAAAGCTTGACTTATTCTGGAAATACGGTATACAACAATATTGGCCATAGGCTAATCAGAATCAAGTATTCCAGAGGGTTCATTTATATAGCCCTGCAGTGATGACATATTTTTGTAGACCAGACCGGAAGTTAACATCACCCTGGTTCCCTCTACAAAAACCCAGTAGGATTTTCCAATGGCTTTTGGATTACTGCAGAAAATAAGCTCTGTGACCAACAAAAGTTATAATTCTCACACTTTTTGTTCACGATAATCTTAACAAATAAACACATCTTTTAAGTCCAATCGGTACAAGTAAAAAGCTAAACGCAGACTATAAATGAACTGCACCACAGACTTCAACATCACCATCACTAAGAGGAAGAAAAACATTTTCCCTGAAAGTTTGAGTTATATTACTTTGCAAGAGTGTGATTATAAACGCAATGAGGCTGTGAAAGCATCTAGTTAGTAGATGACTTTAACTGTTCAATGTGATGACGTTTAATGCCCAGACAACCTCTGTAGTCCCATTTAGACACATGTTAGCAACTGCCGTTTTCAAGACAAGTAAAAGCTTTAAGAAAAACATCACAACTGATGTATTAGTGATGCATTTTACTGTATTTTGGAAATATACTAAGCTTGTGTTCACCACAGACATTTATCCAGAAAACCATTCAGAAAACCCACTGACTTCAGAATGATGAAACCGGAAGTGCTAAAACGCTAACTTGTTTCTGGGTTTTGGCCTATAAAAGTACATTATCCCTGCAGCAATCTCTATACAAATTGCTTATATTCTGGAAAATACAGTAGGCTATGATACAAGAATATCTGCCATGGACCAATCAGAATACAGTATATCTAGAAGACATGACAGTAGATCTTACACATCCAATCTGTAAATAAACACTCATACACAACTCTACAAAGACCCGGTTCCCCCTTTTAGATCTCTTTTGTCTTCATCTTGAACCGCTTTACTGTAAAAGTGTTTGTTAGATGGGAAATATAACTGTCATTTTCTCTACAAAAGCCCCCTGGTGTAAAAGTGGCCTCTCTAAAAATACATCCACAGTCAAGGACAACAAATACACATTACGGAGGTAAAGAGCTGCTTTCAGTCACCTTTATGAGCTTTTTAGGGGCTCAAGATTCAGAAATAGCCATGTGTCGGCTGTACAAGAAAAAAAAAATCTGCATATTTTTAGCATTAAGTCTTTTTGCACTCAACAGTCTAGCTGAAATTATAAATAACGTTTATTTCTAAAGACAAATGTGGATATATTGAGGAAATATATAATTTAGCTATTGTAGATAAAATATTCAGTCTTTAATAAAGTAGCGTGCGTAGCACCCAAGGGTTTCTGTTATTATTAAAATAACTTTGCATATATTGAGTTAAGTGTGAATAGCCTGTGGAGAGATGTCTTAAAACAAGCATGAATGTGAAAGTAACCGCTCGAAGGCTCCTCGGCTGTTAATGGACTACTATGCCAACGGTTATTTTAGCATTTTCACTTCTAATAGATTTTTGTTTGTGTCTCTACATAGGTTACAAACAGACATTTTGCCCGAGTCTTCTTGCCACCTTTGGTAAATCTTCCAATTAGCCGCATCGGTTCCCGGTCTTGGCATGATGTCACTTTGAGTATTGAGATGACGCTCCAAATAGACTAGCTGTATAAATGGAGCATGTTTATCAAACTACATCTAGTCTAGTGCAACCTGACTTTGGACCATCAGCGACGGCCAACAGCTGCCCACAAAAATTACATAGAAAACAATCAGCCAGTCTTTGTTTCAGATTAGAGCTTGTGACTTTGTGTTTTTAAATAAATATTATATATATGTAATTTTATGTATACACGCTTATTGTACACAAAATAGAAATCTCTAACTGGATTAAATATATATATACTGGAGACCCACAATCCCCCCACCAGAGCACCGGCCAACACAAAAGTCCCTCTGTTACTCCACCATTTCACGCTCCATTTCTCTGATGTAAATGATCAATCACTCCTGACACTTATGAGGTCATTCATTTCACCTGATAATCACAGCAGGTACAGTCTACAACATCCTCTGTGAAGCCCATTTACAGCTGTCTTCCTCTCAGGTCCTTTGAGAGTGGTAAACAAAGAACGTGTCACATGTGACTACTGTCACGATAATAAACGAATCGATATGAGGTTGCTTATGATGTCATAGCGCTGAGTCCATCTGATTGGACAGCAACGCAAGATGCACGTCAACAGAGCTGTAACTGTGAGAGCAAAGGAGCTTTACTGAATGTTATATTTGCATGCTAAACAACAACAATAAAGCTTCATTAAAAACACGTCACCTTATGTAGATGCTTTATTAAGGACAAAAAGCCACTCAAGCAGAAAAAGCTAATAAGACTGAAGCTTATTGCTTCAGTTCTCTGCACTGCTGTATGATCTGAACTTCGAGCGTATCTCGGTTGTCTTGCATGTGTCAAAACAACCTCACCTCTAGAGAAACAGATGACGTTATGCATCTAGTTCAAACATACTCAGAGCTTCAAACTGTTTTATATGCTTGCATTGATTTTTTCCCCCTATTGCATCAAATTCAAAGCTAGTTTTCTGCTTTTCTTTATATAAGCAGAATGACAATAAGGCCTGAAAATAGTGAACGCTGACACTTTCCAGCTATGCAAGTTTGATTTTACACATCAGGATTTGAAACATCAGCAAGCAACTCACAGTGCAATGCAAGTATAAAGTTCATCCTTAGTAACCTGTATAGTGAATGGGTGCCATCAGAATGAGAGTCTAAACAGCTGATAAAACATCACAATAATCCACATCCATCCATCCATCAGTTAACGTCTTGTGAAGTGAAAATCTGTGTGTTTGTAAGAAACAAATCCATCAATAAGACGTTTTTATTTCAAACTGTTGCTTCTGGTGAAAATATGAGTCTATAATCCATAATAATGCTTCCTCCAGTGAAAAAAAAGTCCATATCACATCAAAATCCACTAGGCGTATTTGTTTTGGACTGTTTACGCAATATTGTGGATAGAGGACTCGCATTTTAGCCAAAAGCAATGGTTTGAAGTTACAAATGTCTTGATGGATACAATCACACAACCTTTGGCTTCACAAGACATTAATTGACGGACTGGAGTGGTGTGGATTACTTCTGGATTATAGTGATGATTTTATCAGATGTTTGGACTCTCATTCTGACGGCACCCATTCACTGCAGAGGATCCATTGGTGAGCAAGTGATGGAATGTTAAATTTCTTCAAATCTGTGAAGAAACAAACTCATCTTCATCTTGAATGGCCTGAGTGCAAGTAAAGTCTCAGCAAATTTTCATTTTTGGGTGAACTATTTCTTTGAATACACAGCAAAAAACATTTACATTTTCAAATCTTTCATACAGTAAATCGTTTTTGACATTTTTGACATTCTAGAACATTTTTTCTTGGGTTTGACAATAATTTCAGTCAACAGTCACTATTAAATAGATAAATACTAATTAGGTTTTACAATAGGCAACTGTAAACCATAAATTTTATAACCCAGTAATGCAGCTGCACTCAAACAATGCAATACTGACAGCAATGCCATCTTCTAAAACATTCATTTAACACTGATGTGCTGTTCATTTCAAAGCATTGAACACAGGGTCCAAATGAACACTTGTCAAGTCAAAAACACGAGTAAAAACTGGCCTTGGCAAATACATTAAACAGCTACTCGCCAGTTGGCAAAATTAAACTGAACTGTAAGATGATAGTCTGACCTTCACTGATACAAACACAAGACATGCGAACCATACACTGAAAAAAATATCAGTGGCTGATGCAACCCGCACATCTTCTACCCAAAGTGGAAGGTTTATCATCAAAAGTTCATCTAAAAGTTTGGGGTCAGTAAGGTTGTTGTTTTTGAAATAAATTAATCATTTTATTCAGCAAAGATGCATTATATTGATCAAATGTGACAGTAAAGACACTTATAATGTTACAAAAGATTTCATGTAAATGCTGTTCTTCTGAACTTTCATTCATAAAAGAAAGCTTAAAAAATGTATCAAGGTTTGATCAACTATTTTCAACATTACTAAAGATCAGAAATGTTTCTTGAGCAGCAAATCAGCATATTAAAATTATTTCTGAAGGATCACGTGACCCTGAAGACTGGAGTAATGATGCTGAAAATTCAGTTTTGATCACAGGAATAAATTACATTTTATAATATATTCATGTGCACAACAGCTATTTTAAATTACAATAATATTTCACATTATTTTTACTGTATTATTTTGTAAAATATGCAGCCTTGGTGAGTGAGTGAATAAATAAGTAACACCATTGTCAATAGCACTGAACGTATTGTTGGAATAAAAATAATGCACAATAAAGTCATGCTTGCAAGATATATTTATGGCTAGTAAGTTTCTCCATCCACATGCCATTGGCAGGTGTGTAAAAGGTTCATTTTGGATGCTGATTGCACTGTTTGAGGCATATCCTGCATCACAGCCAAAGGATAAATCCCTGTTGAAATCACACGTATAAAGTGTTTCATTAAAAGCGCCTGCCGTCTAATGGTTGTGTGGCGGAGAGACACCGGGTTGTCCTCCTGCGGCTGCGTTCGCTCAGATCCGCGGCCACCTTCATCTAAACTGTGCCGATGACCCACCACGCTTCCGCTAATTGAGACGAACAGCGATGTTTGTTTTAAATGCTGATTTATTCTCGCAAGCCCTTCGCAGAGCTGAGCAACACCCGCCGCGCGGTCTTTAGATTTGCCACAACACCCAAAAGTGCAATCAATCAAACCCCCCGCCGATACAACGGGCTTTTAATTAAGCAAGGTCCCGTCCAACCGTCAGAAACCTGCGGAGAGAACCAATCACCACGCCAGCTGGAGCCGCGCCAGCACGGGACGGAACATCTGGGGGGAGAAAAGCCCTAAATATGTGTTAAATCAGGCAGCTGTGGGACGCCTGGATCAATCGCTGACTGGTTTTTGCTTACAGTTTAGCGACAGAAAGAGAATCTATCAGCTTAAACCAGCAGAGAAAGTCACCCTGAAGGCAAGTTAAAACACAGGTCTGAAATTCTGTTTTAAACGAGCCAAAATTGCTGTGAGATCGAGAGAACACATAATGATGGCTTAAAGGGATAGTTCATACAAAAATGAAAGTTTTGTCATCATTTACTCACCCGAATGTCATTACACACCCGTTATGTTGTTGGTTTTTCCTTGGAAAACAAAATGAGGATTAAGTATCCTTAAACAGATTTTTCCAACATCACAGACTGAAATTTAAGTAGCTCTTCAGTGAAAACCGCCATCCAGATGTGCCATTTTGGGACCCAATGTGGTGAAAATCAAGTTTTAAATGTTGTTTAGTATGCTGCAATATGCTTAAAAAAATCAAACCATGTGCAGATTTAGTGGAGGCGGGGTTTAATTTGCATATCTGTGGTTGCTTATAGACCTTGTGTGTAGCCCCGCCCCTTTTTAAGCAATCTTTGTCATTCAAATACTTAAATCTTAAATTTAGGCCTCAATATTTGTGAGTGTGTTTATGACGCTTTTATGAATTTTTCGAGCTTAACAGACATGGGGCCAGATTTACTAGGCTAACAACTTGCGCGAATGCAAACCGTCTTTTGACGTTAAAATAGTACTGTCAGGATTTACTAAAGGCGCACAGTGAAGTATTAATGCTGAAAAGGGTGGAAGTTATTTTTGCGCCTGACCTTATTGAATATGCATTTGTTGGAGTTTCCTTTCAGATGCAAAATTTGTGGGACGAGAGTATTAAAATTAATCACCCAACATGATTTACTAAGGTTTGCGCTTGTCAAATTACTGGTATTTGCGGCATTATTTACCGCCCCCCAAAAAAGCATGTCTTGAAGCATGTCTAATTTGCGCTGCTCTTGGTAGATTGCGCTGCTCATTATGGAAATGATCTGGCGTCTGTGTTCTTTAATGTGCGCGTTGTCAGTAGATCACACGCAGAATTTTCCCCTCCCATCGGTGCTTTTATGGAATTGCGCTCTAATGCTAATTTGCCCTGTATAGTAAATCTGGCCCATGGTCACTATGAATGGGCATCATGGCATAAAAATCAATCATTCTTTTGTTGTCCACAGAAAAAAAGTCTTGAGTGTGAGTACTGTAAATGATGACAGTATTTTCATTTTTGGGTGAGCTACCCCTTTAAGTACCTTGACAAGCGATATCTTGTCATGCACTGAATCTCTGCCTTCTCAAAGGACATGTTTAGTTGATACCATGACAACCAAATATCAGTATCTCTTACAGTTACAGTATCAACAAAATAAGTTAATTAACATCTTATGAAAGGAACTGTCTGTTTACAGTGATACCATGACAACGGTCTCTCTTACAGTAACTCCTTAGACAATTAACTTAAAGAGTTAATGATGCATTTCAGACACACTGCAGACAAATACCAAACACCTACAGCCAGATATTCTACAGATACAAAATAGCTTATTTTCATTCAAGTAAAACATTTATATGACTGAAAGAACCTATAAGCCAAGTCATTTGAAGGGTCAGCTGCTCATATTCATTTTTTACAGCCCACCTATATATGACACATCTATATCTTCAATGTGCACTAATAGATCAACTAAATGGCATTAACTTTGTGAAAATATAAGAAAAAAACAAAGATGCCCAAGCAATTTTGTGTGTCAAAAATCATAAGTATCTTCACATAAACTGACAGTTTACTTTGATACCATGTCAACAAACATCTCAGCATCTCTTACAGTAACTACACAGCCATTAAAGAGTTAACCGTGATTTTATATTTCAGACACACTACAGACAAAAAAAGACTCTAAGTTTACATATTTACAAAAATATATACCTATAGTGCTATAATACCTGAGATTGTCATGCATATCAAGTCAATTAATGGAATGAAACAACTTTAACATAATATAAGAATAAATAGTCTTGTAAAAAAAAAAATGTCATTGAAGATGCCCAAGCAAATCTAGCATAAATTTGAATGGCAAAACATAAATCAACGCATACTGAATAAATAACTTAAGCACCGAGAATGGAGCTCCAGCTTTGGCCCCTGGCACACAGACAACTGCAAAATGCGTCAGACCCGATGCAGCAGAAATTTACATGCATGTTTGACAGCGGCGTGAAGCGCTTTCCCGCGCATACATGCATGTGTCATTCATTTTGGTGCATGTTTAGCATGTCAGCGTTGGTGTCAGGTCCACTCACCGCACAGATCGAGTCAAAAATCCGCGTCTATCCGCTCCGTCCTCGTTCGTGTCTCACGGAAGGGCCCCCTGAAAGACTCTCCGCCGTTTTCCTCCGGTAACACGGTACATCCTCTAGAGAAGAATCCGCTACTGTCTGTCCGCTCCGTTCGCCACCGCTGATAATGTTGATGACAAACGGCGAGCGCGCATCACATCACATCACATCACTGAACGAGGAAGACGGGTTTCCATGACGAGCGCTGATGATGATGATGATGCTGATGCTGCGGGAGAAGGACGCCAAGACCGGATCCCACAGCAACCACTGGATGAATGCGATCGTGAAGGTTTGAGTGGGGAGAAGCGCTTCAGTCTCAGTCTACACCACACACGGTAAACACGGGGGTGTAGCGATGACTGGACATCCCAGAGGAAAGAAAAAATAGCAATGAGATGTCTTTAACATCTCAATCCATTCTCATAGACAGCAATGAGATTGAATAAAGCGCAATTACAGTCTTTTGCTTCTCAGATTGTTCTTGATCTCAGGTTTCCTCTAAATATCTCAGCAGTGTCTCAAATGGTGTTCAGGATTGCATTGCTTTGAAAATCTACATTGAAAAGTCAGATTCTTCCATACAAACTCAAATATTCCTCATCTGAATTACAAATGAGAGCTTTTTATTTAATCTCAGTCCAGATTAAATAAAAGCAATTACAGTCTGAATATTCTCCTAAAAAGATCCAGTGATTTCACGTCTCCTCTAAATATCTCAAATATGTCTCAAACGGTGTTAAAATCTGATTTGATTTAAAAAGTCAGATTCTTCAATATTAACTCAAATGTTTCAAATCATCTGATTTACAAATGAGATCTCTTTAACATCTCAATCCATTCTCATAGACAGAAATGAGATTGAATAAAGAGCAATTACAGTCTCCTGCTTCTCAGATTGTTCTTCTAAAAAGACGCAGTGATCTCAGCTTTCCTCTAAATATCTCAACAATGTCTCAAATTGTGTTCAGGTTTGCACTGCATTGCATTGCAAAGTCAGATTCTTCAATGCAAACTCAATGTGAATTTTCTCATGTGAATTGCAAATGAGATCTCTTTTCCATCTCAGTCCATTCTCACAGCAATGAGATTGAACAGAAAGCAATTACAGCCTGAATTTTCTTAAAAAGACCCGTGTCTCCTAAATATCACAACAAATATGTCTCAAACTGTATTAAAATTTGCATTGATGTGAAAAGTACGATTCTTCAATATTAACTCAAATATTCTCTTTAACATCTCAACTGATTGTCCTAGGCAGCAATGAGATTAAATTGGAGCAATTATAGTCTTTTGCTTCTCAAATTTTTGGTTACACTTTATTTTAAGGTGCCCTTGTTACAGTGTAATTATATAAGTACTGAGTTATATTAATTAACTACATGTACTTACTATATGGTTAGGGTTAGGATTAGGGTTTGGCTTAGTGTTATATGCATGTACAGTAATTATGCATAATTTATTGTTATTATAATAGCAAGTGCATGTAACATGTGTAACAAGGACACCTTAAAAATGTTCTTCTAAAAGATCTCAACAATATCTCAGTCTGTGTCCAAATTTGCATGAAAATCTGCACTAAGTCGGATTCTTGTGTATAAACGCAAATATTTCTCCTCTAAATATCTCAACAATGTCTCAAACAAATCTGCACTGAAAAGCCTGATTCTTCAATATGTACTCAAATATTTCTCATCTAAGCCTTGAGACCATATTACCCAAGCATCTCATAATCACAAATTAGGTCTCTTTAACATCTCCTAGACAGCGATGAGATTAAATAAAGAGCTATTAGAGTCTCCTGCTTCTCAAATTTTTCTCCTAAAGTAAAAGACTCCAGTGATCTCACGAATGTCTCAAATTTGCATCGCATTGAAAAGTTAGATTCTTCAATATGAACTCAAATATTCTTTCTTGAATTCTTCTGAGACCAAACTGAGTATCAAATTAGGAGAAATCACAAATGAAACCTCTTTAACATCTCAATCATGTCTCCTAGACAGAAATGAAATAAAAATAGCAATTAGAGTCTCCCATTTCTTAGATTTTTACAGTAAAATACCATGTCTCCTTTAGAGATTTCAACAATATCTCAAACTGTTTCAATTTGCCAAGATTCCAAATTCTGCACTGAAAAGTCTCAAATATTTCTCATCTAATTCTTCTGAGATCAAATTAGATAAAAAGTAGCACATGAGGAAACTCACAAACTAAACCTCTTTAATGTCTCAAATGTCTCAAATCTCATTTGCTTCTATACAGCTACAAGATGAATTTAATGTTAGTATTTAAATTGATACTTACTGTAAATCTAACAACTGACAACCCATCCCAATCTATGAAAGAGCAGTCTCACTTTTCTCATGAAACATCTTGAGACTTTCAGAAATGTTTACATTCCTTCATTTTTCAAACACTGACTGACTGATTAATGGATGCATTACCACAGCAGACTATTATGCAAGTAGTATATCACAGAATATGCAAATGCAATCTCTACCGACTATCCAGTAAGATCTAAAAAAGTTGTTTTGATACTAAGAGGTGCAGAAAAGCTCTCCGAGTGAAGTGAAGATGATGAAGATGTTCGTAACGTGGCTTCGGACTCATTCTGGATACCTGTGTTCTCTTCATACGGAGTTTAAGCTCAGCTCAAGGAGACAAACGTCCCTGGGCTCAGCATTAAGGGCAGAACAGACGTGTGTGAACTGATGAACGAGTGATCGGGATGCAAAGAGTCGAGCAGTGTGGTTTAGCACCGAATGTAAGCTTGGATTACGCTTACGGTAGCAAGAGCCCTTCACGTCCGCAGGCGCTTGTGCACTTGACTAGGTTTAATGTTTGAAGTGTGTTTCCAGAGACTCTCTATATGAGGACGCTGCATGTAAATGCACACATGCATACGTGGCCATGCGCTCAAGGGCAAAAACACATATACAGCGCGTTATTAAGCAGCGTAATGGCTGCTCTGACGTCTTGACCCCTCATGAACTCTCATTCTGGAACGGACGTCATGTTTCTGCTGTCGCTGTTATCATCGGCGCTGCAGGGGGTGAGCAGAAGGTTCACACACACACACACACACACACACACACACAGATGTAGATTTGTCACTCACACATCGAATGTTCGTCTGCACCTAAAGGGTGAGTGAAAGGCAACAACATTTGTAAATAACCCACATCATGAGTTTTAAATGATGAAACTGGATGCTGGAGTTTAAGAGCAAGTTTCAGGTTGATAGTTGAAGGTCACATCAGATAACCGCTAAATTGCCCACCTTCTGTTCTCTATGTAAGCGTTCAGATAAAAGCATCTGCTAAATGAATAAATATAAATGTACTGTACGGTGACACTTTGTTTTATAAAAAGTAAAGGAGGCTTAAAGACACACTTAAAATTAACTAAATGTCTGTGCATTATATTGTAAAATATGAAAGTAAAAAAGAAGGTTGTTAGTATAGAATTTGATTAAATTTTCAAATTAATAAGCAATAGCTGTATTGTTCATAATTAAGACATGCATGTAAAAAATAAATAAACATTTGGACACTTAATGGTAGTCAAACCATGTAAAACACTCTATATCCCACAAGAAAATTCTATCCACACGCTATACATCTCTTTGAAGTTCACCCAAAAATGACAATTTGCTGAAAATGTAGATGAGTTTGTTTCTTCATGGGAACAGATTTGGAAAAATATATCATTACATCACTTGCTCACCAACGGATCCTCTGCAGTGAATGGGTGCCATCAGAACCAAAATCAAATCCATCATTAAGACGTTTTTAACTTCAAAAACTGTTGTTTCTGGCTAAAATATTAATTTATAATCCAAAATATTGCTTTCTCCAGTGAAAAAGTCATCTGACCTGAATCAGGAGAGAAATCTGCAGATCAATCACCATTTCCAAGCAAAAACAGAACAAAACAGCACTAAACAAATACATTGTTAATATAGATTATATTATATGTTAATATGGATTATGGACTCATATTTTGGCTGAAAGCAATGGTTTTAAGTTAAAAACGTCTTAAAAATGGATTTGTTTCTTACAAACATGCAGGTTTTGGCTTCACAAGACATGAAATGATGGACAGGAATGGTGTGGATTATTGTGATGTTTTTATCAGGTGTTTGGACTCTCATTCTGACGGCACCCATTCACTGCAGAGGATACATTGCTGAGCAAGTGATTTATCATTTAATATCTCAGTTGTTTCTTTACTGCTACAAGATTAAGTCATTTTACCTACATTAATTTCATAGTTCTGTTATAGGTGAAACATGAGACAAAGTCGATACTTAAATGAAACATAACTGAGAACCCAATAAATCCTATGGAATATGAAAGCAGTTTTTCTCTGGACTTCATCCTCACACTTTCAGAAATGTCTACATTCGTTTATATATATATTACCCAACCTATATATATATATATATATACATATATACATACATATTCATACATATATACATATATATAAATCAATAGATATTAAGACAAAACAATCAGTTGGACACTTTATGGTATAGTCAAACTATGTGGTACATTTCCATAGTTGGAGAAAAGATGCTTCTCAACTGCTCAAATCTATAACATAAGTTGCACAAACGGGCCATATTCAGCTTTCGAACTTTAAAAGTAGCTCAAATGATCTAGATTATAGATCTAGATGTTATTTAGGTCAACATCAAAAAGCTTCAGAGTTGAATTCGACACAGATTTGAGCTCAAACCAGCAGGGACAAACACTCAGCTGCTGAGTCCATATGCCTCCGATTCTCTCATTCAGCTTCTCCTGCAACCTTCATCTGCTGCACATGCTGGAAACTTTTCAGCACATGCACCTGTAAACCTGCTCTCCAGAGGAAACAGACATGCTTCAGAGAGGAAAAATGAAGGATTTAAAACATGGGGCTGAAATAATCAAGTATTCCTCACCTCCACCTCTAATCAAATGTTGATTCATTAGATTTTGAGAAGCTTTGGCCTTTGATGGACCCTCAGTTAGGGAAGATTAATGTGATTAGTTAGGTTAGATTAGGGTTAGATGATTTTGGGGTTTATTCTGCGCCTGTCGTACAGATCTGAGATCAGATTACTTCCGTTCCTGCTAAATTAAAGTGAAGTGTGTTATGCAACATTACAGATCTAAAAAACTGATTCCAGTGAGTTTCAGAATGGTGCACCGCTATTATTCAGTGCATTATTATTTCAAATATTTCCTGATGTATTTTATACCTGTTCGCCTAAACAATGGAAGACTAAAACCATAAAAAGAAGTAAATATTAATTAAATTAAGTAAATTAAACTTTAATTGAAATAAAATGTTAATTTCAAATATTGTCAATGCAACATTACTCATTTTCCATTTAACTTGATGTACTAAAATAACTAAAATTAAAACAGAAATAATTATTTAAAGTTGAAATAAAAACTACAAATGAAATAATAAAAACTACATACTGTAAACATTTAAAAAAGATACAAATTACAAAAAAAAAATACAAATATTCTGTAAATACATAAGTATTACAAATACAATAAAACAACTATACAACTGAAAACACAAAATTTATATATATTAAAAAATAAATAAATATTAATAAAAAAATAAAAAGCAACTACTAAAATAACACTGCTAAGAAACCTTTAGGAAAACAATCATTTTCAGATTTGTTTAAAATAAAAGCCATTTGGTTTGATATTTTGTTGTCTAAAGCAACAACTTTCAGATAATTTTAACTTGTTCTTATGCATCCAAATCTGTTTAGAGCCCCTATATATAAAATGAACATGCTGCTGATTGCTCATACTATTGTTTTTTTCATTACGCATTCAATGTCATGACTCCAGACTTTGCATTTGCTAATGGTAATTTAACATATGCTTTTTTTTATGGAAAGTGACTTACAGTACACTAATTATAGAGAAAAACCAAGGGTGGAGTGTTTTTCCTCAAGGACACAATGGTAACGAGGCAAGACTGTTATTTTCCAAATAACCCCTGAACACGCCACCATCATCAGAAACGAGATGAAGCCAGAATCCTCTCAAGCACATGATGAAACCATCGGATACGTCTGGAGGACTACAGACATGGTTTGCATCACTCAGAGCTGCCGGGAAAGACTAATGATGTGTTAGTAACTCAGACGTCATGGATTAACCGTTTATATTTATTAGAACTGCTGGTCATCTGCTTAACACCCAAATCCAACAGATTCTAGTGAATTCATCCCCAGTGTTAATCCAGTATTATTTATATACTTTTAGTACTTTTATTAATAAATACTTTTAGTATTTATTAATATTTTGAATTAGCTTTGATTTCAATATTTTCAGTTTTAGTGTTAATAATTTGATGTGCTTTTATCTTTTTTATTATTTTTTTAAGGTTTCTATTCATCTTTATATTGACTTTTTATTTTTGACAGTTTTTAATTTTTCAGTTTAAGGCGTAATTTTATTATGTGCTTTTGCCATTTTTATTAATCCCCCATTTTTATTAACATAAAAAAGATTTATATTATCCTTTTTTATTATTTCAGTTTTGGTAATTTTGTAATTTGCTTGTCTTTTTTTCAAATATTTATATTAATCTTTATTTTATTTTAATTTAATTTACTTTTATTTCAATTTAATTGTCATTTCATTAGTTTTTTAAAAATATTTCTATTAATCTTTATTTTTACTTATTTGTATTTCAATTTTAGTAATTTTGTTATGCACGTTTGTCATTTTTATTTATTTTTAAAATATTTATATTATTCTTTATTTTTATTTCAGTTTTAGTAATTTCATGTGCTTTTGTCATTTTTACTAGTTTTTTACTATTTCTATTAATCTTTATTTTTATTGTTCTTTTCTTAATTTATTTCAGTTTCAGTTTTAGTAATTTTATTATGTGCTTTTATTATTTTTATTATTTTTTAATATTCATATTCATCTTTATTTTATTTTTATTGATTTATATTTAAGTTTTTGTATTTTTATGTGCTTGTCATGTTTATTTTTTCAGATATTTATAATAATCTTTATTTTATTTTATTTTATCTTATTTTTATTTTCATTTCAGTTTTAGTTTGTCATTTTTATGCAATTTTGTCATTTTGTATTAATTTTTAAAATATTTTTATTAATCTTTTTTTTATTGTTTCAGTTTTTATAATTGTAGTACCTCACCTTAACCTTTTTTTTTCAATTTTAAAATTTCCATATTTTCATTTGTGACGAGAATCTCAAACAAGGGACGTCATAAAGCTTTTTAACGTCAACAAGCCATTTCAATGTTCAAGCACTGAAATTGAATGGATTAGATACGGTAAACAATGAGTGTGCTTATGATTTTCCCAGCAGTTTCAATGCAAATCAAGATGTTTTCATGCTCAATAGCGACTCACATCTTATCCGTCGTTAATTGTGTCATTGTAAATGCGGCTGTGTGAATGATTTTGCCCGGATTCTCTCTTTCGATCCCGGTCTTCACCCGCCCCCAATCCTCATTCCAGGAAGAGTGCCTTACAGGAAGGTCAGGGCCTGAGCCACAGATCTGCAGTGATTGAAATCTCCTCCAGCGCCTGACACTCAGTGCCCTCATAAATAACCCCACCGCACTCAAATGGAGCTGGGAATGAGGAGAAACGGAGAGGGAAAAAACACATCACATCTTTTTGAAATAGGAGGACCAGAAAAAAAGTTCTCAAAGAAACCTGCTAATGGGATGTGGCCAAGAGGGGCGGAGTATGCAAATTAGTGTAGCGTTCATTTAGGGTGTCTCTATTGTCTGGGGCGATGGAGAAATCTGTTCATTTAGAGTGGATTATTAAAGCGGCCTGTGGGGAAAGAGGTCAGATCAGAGCAAGAGATTGAGGCACTGGACATTGATTATGATTTCTGGACTCAAAACATCCCAATAACACACTAGATTCCTGATAAAAAATGTCTGAAACTCACCACTACCATTCTAGGATGTTCTAGGAGGTTGCCAGGGGCTTGCTAGGGTCTTCTTGGTGGTTGCTAGGTTGATAGCTGGTTGCTAGGACATTGCTATGCAGTCACTGACATGTTCTGGTGGTTTCTAGTGTGTTGCTATGTACTACGATGTTCTAGGAGGTTGCCAGGGGGTTTCTAGCTGGTTGCTAGCGACTTTTTGGTGGTTGTTAGGTTGATAGCTGGTCGCTAGGGTGTTGTTATGCAGGTTGCTAGATGGTTCTAGGATCTAGGTGGTTGAGAGAGCATTGCTATGTAGGTACAAGGATGTTCTGGAACGTTGCCAGGGAGTTGCTAGCTTGTTGCTAAGGTATTTTTGGCGGTTGCTAGGTTGTTAGATGGTTGCTAGGGTTTTGCTATGCAGTCACTGGCATGTTCTGGTTGTTTCTAGTGTGTTGCTATGTACTAAGATGTTCTAGGAGGTTGCCAGGGGCTGCTAGCTGGTTGCTAGGGACTTTTTGGTGGTTATTAGGATGATAGCTGATCGCTAGGGTGTGATTATACAGGTAGCTAGGTGGTTCTATGATCTAGGTGGTTGATAGAGCATTACTATGTAGGTACTAGAATGTTCTAGGAGGTTGCCAGGGGGTTGCTAGCTGGTTGCTAGGGTCTTTTTGGTGGTTGCTAGGTTGATAGCTGGTTGTTAGGGCATCGCTATGTAGTCGCTGGCATGTTCTGGTGGTTTCTAGTATGTTGCTAGGTTCTAGGATGTTCTTAAAGGTTGCTAGGTGGTTCTAGGATCTAAGTGGTTGATAGAGTGTTGCTATACAGGTACTAGGATGTTCTGGAAGGTTGCCAGGGGGTTGCTAGCTGGTTGCTAGGGCATTACTATGCAGTCACTGGCATGTACTGGTGATTTCTAATGTGTTGCTAGGTTCAGGTCAGGTCGTTGACAGCTGATTGCTATGGTGTTTTGAGTGGTTGCCAGGGCAGCACTATGCAGTTGCTAAGGTGTTCTAGGTGTTTTCTAAGGGGTAGCTATGCAGTTGCTGGGGTGTTCTAGATGATTGCTAGGGTGTTGCTATGAGGTTGCTGGGGCGTTGCTATGTGGATTCTGGGGTGTTCTGGATGATTGCTAGGGTGTTGCTATGCGGTTGCTGGGGCGTTGCTATGTGGTTTCTGGGGTGTTCAAGATGATTGCTAGGGCATTGCTATGCGGTTGCTGAGGTGTTGCTATGAGGTTGCTGGGGCGTTGCTATGTGGATTCTGGGGTGTTCTAGATGATTGCTAGGGTGTTGCTATGCGGTTGCTGGGGCGTTGCTATGTGGTTTCTGGGGTGTTCAAGATGATTGCTAGGGCATTGCTATGCAGTTGCTGGGGTGTTCTAGATGATTTCTAGGGTGTTGCTATGCGGTTGCTAAGGTGTTCCAGTCAATAGATTATATTCTGCAACTTAAATATGACTCAGGTTATCTCAGGACAGGAAAGATACATGATCAGACTGATTATTTCTCAACATGCCATCACTAAAAGCATTTCAGACACAAAAACAAAATCATTCATTGGTTAAATCCATAATCTCAGTACTGTGAATCTGAAAGCAGAAGTGTATGCAAGTGAAATTGGCTTCTGTCTGGCTCCGTAAGTAATAAAATAAGATGGAGAATATTACTTTTGCTGCTCTTATCATATTTGCTTTCATTACTGTTGCAGTGACCTCATTTCCAATGCAGCTTCTCAATACAGATTCCTCAAAGTGTGAGCATAATGAAAGCCTTTATTGGTGACGTATGACGCGACTAGCTGAGAGACTTCATTATCTGTGTTTTAATGTGATTTCTAGAGCTCACTGAAATCGAGTGAAACTCATGGGTAATGCAGTGTGTCGTCACGGCCGGCCCTTCAGAGCCCAAACTACAACAGACTGATGAATTAGCCCACGGCTACAAGGCCGAGAGGATAAACACAAACACACACATAAAGACTGAGCTCACAAACGAACACTGGCTCTACAGGCCTATGCTCTCTTTCTGATTACTCAAAATTACTTGCTTTTTTTTTCTTTTTTTTTTTACTTTTACATTTTTCAGGTCCATATGGGCTTAATTAAAGAAATAAGCCACTTTAGGCCATGTTACACTGATTTTGACACATTTTTTTAGGGATGACATGAAGCAGCCCTTGTTAAGCCGTGGTCAGATCACTGTAATATACAGCCTCAAGCAGCTTATTGCCTTTATATACAGTTATATGATAATCTGTTTAATCTGTTATTTTAGTATCATCGAGGTACTATTATAGTTTTTATTTATATATTGAGTTTCTATATTTTCTGTTTTCATTTTAATATAACTGGTAGTTACAATTTTAGTCATTTTGTTGTGTTTTGCCATATATATAAGTTTTTTTTAGATTTTATTACAGTTAATATTTATTTCATTTTATATTACTGGTAATGAAAATTACTAACTAATGAAAAAACTAACTGAAAAAATAAACAAATTAGTGCTGTCAAACGATTAATCGCGATTAATCGCATCCAAAATAAAAGTTTTTGTTTAAATAATATGTTTATATAAATACACACACATACAGGTGTATATTTAAGAAAAATATGTTGTTTACAAATTAAAAATATTTATATATAATATCAATTATATGAATATAAATATATACATGTAAACACATGTAAATATTTTCAAAATATATACTGTGTGTGTGCGTATTTATATATACATAATAAATATGCACACATAAATAAATAGACCATCAGTGCATGTTATTCTAAAGAAAAAAATGATGTTTTTATAATCTTTCATGAATGTAATAACTTGCTTCTTCCCCTTCCTTGCTTCTTGAGGAGTGGACAGGGACAAATATTAAGTTTTGTAAAGGAAATGCTTTTAAAAGCCTCCCAAAAAAGACCTTTTTTAAACTATTTTTATAGAATAATCATGTAATGGATAAATTTTGGACAAAAACTGGAAGATTTCCAGGAAAACAAAGTACTTTCTGGGATCAATCCATTGGTTATGTTCAGAATGGAATAATAAATGTACTACTTGCAATTTTTTTTTTTTTTTACACTTACACATTTAGCAGATGCTTTAATTCAAAGCAGAACAAAGGCAATTTGTCACAGAGCCAACAATATTCACAATATTTTTTTAAAGAGCAAGTGACCCAGTAAACATATATATGACTTTATTACATTTCACATTCATTCACTGTGGGGTCCAGTGATTATGATGAAAATAAGACACTTTTCACTGAATTTTGTGTACAGTGTCTTAACTTTAGGCAGTCTTATCAAATAATGAGTCAAAATAGATGTTAAATGTCCCAGCTGTAATTACTTTAACCTCATTCCTCACACTGGTAATAAAAGGTCAGATTGAGCACTTAAATTGATTTTAAATAAATATCTTTTTACATAAAATACCATCAGAAAGTGACTGTGCCATAACACTAAGTTTGTTCCACCGGAGTGTGATTTTAAAAAAGGTCTTCTGTGAACGTGACTCATCTCATACCCCCACTGAGAACAATTTTTATCTTCACAGCACAAAATTTTCTCTGGAGTGCATGTTGCAACCCTTTCTGAGCTCCCAAAACCTTTGAAAGCGAACAGAAACGCTTTCCACAGAGGCAAGAAAACAAGTATTTTTGTATGTGTATCACTATTACTGGTGCACATACTTACAGCAGACACACTGAAGTATTAAATGTCTTGCAGAACGTCCAGTCCTTCCTCAAATCATGTGTGCTTTTATTTATCAAATGCACAATTTTCACCTGCTAGATGATAAAACCGTTGAAAAAACCCACAGATGCACATTGAATAAGGAACCAGATCCATAGAGACCAGAAGAATAGGCGACATAAACCAACAGAAATCCAGAATGCGTTCGTCGTAAGCAAGCATTCACTTCTTCAGTTATTCATGAAACACACGGCTGGATTCAGGGAACGTGACATGTCACATCAGCACGCAACAATTACAGAAATACGATTTGCATTAAAGATTAACTACAGACACGTTCGTCACAGGTTAACGACATTCTGTTCGCCACGAACCACTCGAATCACGACCGCTGCTGCTGCTGCTGCTGCTGCATTAATCATGAACTAGTCCTGCTCTGAATGCGCTCTAAACCAACTCTAAATGTTACCTTGGTATTTATTTTTGGCCCCACAAGGGCCCAAACACACTGTGAACGCACTGGTCAAATATTATGGATCAAAAACTGCTCATTTTCACTCATCTTGGTTATTTCAGCAATGGATTATTAGCACTTATACTAAGATTACTGGAGTATGTTTTAACAGAAAATACTATTTTAGTCTTTTTCCTTCAGAATTTTACATTATTCATTGTGTTACTGCTCCGGGTGTGTGTTCACGGTGTGTGTGTGTGTCTGTGTGTGTGTGTGTGTGTGTGTGTGTGTGTGTTCACTGCTGTGTGTGTGCACTTTGGATGGGTTAAATGCAGAGCACAAATTCCGAGTATGGGTAACCATACTTGGCCACATGTCACGTCACTTACACTTTCACTATTTCTTTGTAATTAATTGTGTAATTTACTACAAATTTTTGAGTAAAAATTGTTTCTACACCAATTTTAGGGGTTTGTATTCCTAAAAAAATAGTATGTGAAAGAGTACACACATTATTTAGCGATACACCTTTCAAAGTTAGTTTGCTACACTGGTGTCGTGTGACTTATAAATTACCATCCAAGTTCAAGTTCACCTCTCCTGTCATTTTCTGTCTCTCCTCAAATGGTGTCCTGTCAAAATAAAAGAATTAAAAAAAATAAGAGAGGTTACTTTGCATTTTAATGGAATTTTTGTCTAAAACTGCCTTAACATTTGCAGTCCAATAATACCTTATGCATCTTTTTCTTTTTCTTTTTTTCTTTTTTTGGAAAATAATCATGTAATGGATACATTTTGGACACAAATTGGAAGAATTCCAAGAAAAAAAAAGAATGTATTTTGTGAGTTATGTTCATAATGCAATAAAATATAATACTTGCTATTTTTTAAAGAGTGAGAAACAAGTAAACGTTATTCAACAATTGTCACGTCTTCATTATTGTTCACATTCATTTTTCACACTGCAATTTTATTTTTATTTTTTTCTTCTTTTTTTCTTTTTCAAACGGTTTTCCATTACTTCCATTAAGTCTTGTTTTCTGCAAAAAAAAAAGCGAGTTGGTGCTTTAAACAAGAAAAAAAATCTGCCAATGAGATAAGAAAAATGGACTTAATTTAAAGAGAAAACAATGTTATTTGTCTTACTCCAATGGCAGACTTTTTTTTAAAGCATAAACTCATTTAATTTTGATACATTTTTCAGAAAACAAGACTCAAGTTATTAAGTAATATTCCTTCTCAAGTAAATGTAATTTGATTTAAGAATGTTTAGATATTTGCAATAGAAAGTCAAAAATACTATGAAGAAACTATTTTTTGCAGTGCAGTTATTATTATAATGAAGATATAAATTGCCTTTTTTATATTAATCTTTGGTAGTTTAATCAAATGAAAAGGGAAAATGTTAAAAGTCTCAGCTTTAATTGCTATCATTTCATTTTTATCTAAAAAAAATTAAATGTTATTTTAAATAAATACATTTTAAAATAAAATGTGTGTCATAACACATTTTCATCTCACCTATTATTTTCTGTCTCTCCTTGAAGCGTCCTGGCAAGAACGTTGCATTTTTTTGCAATTTTATGTAAAAATGCCTTAACATTTGCAGTCCAGTCAAATAATGGCTCACAAAACACGAGCAGAATAAATGTCAATGTAAATTGTTTGTTAAATCATGACTTTTGAATGAAATAATTTATATAAATATGGATTTATGAGCAATTTATTGTGCTAATGTTTCAAAATAATGCCAATTGAATCCAGAGTAATATAACAGAGATTGTATTTGATACAGTTCATTGGTGCACTAGAAATGGAAAGATAGTCTACTGTGAATCTGCATTTGTAAACTGCTTTAGATAAAAGCATCTGCTAAATTAATAAATGTAAATGTAAGTGCATTGTTGAATAAAGCATTTCATGCACTTTCACAAAATGTAATCGGTTGCATGTGTATTGAATGCATACAGATTTCGCACACTGGCGAAAGGCAGTATGCAAGAACGCCATTTATTTTACTCGGTGTGCAGCTTTGGCATTCAATTAACACAAATCACCTAATACAGTTTTAAATGTATTACTCTAGAAAAGATCCTTTTTCAAGAGCCGTCCTGGCAAATATAAAGTGAACTTTCGGCCACACAAAAGGAGAGCATCTATCTCGTTTATGAGTTTGAAACTGTAGGTCATTAACATTGGAGTCTGTGGCCCGGCGGCTCATGGAAATGGGTCTGTCCCGCAGAGTGCTGGCAGTGCGGCGCAGACATGATCTCATGCTAGTGCTGGGAGATACTACACCAATTACTCCTCTCGGTGGGGGAGGTTTATTTGCGGAGGCGTTTTTGGCTTAAAATAAGCTAAAGGGGTCAGAAGACCTCGTGACACCCGGCGACACCCCTCCCCCCCCCTCACGCCGAGCTCGGCCAATCGCGACTGTGGAAATGTGCTGACATCACAGGCATGTGACGCCCCGGCCGTTAGTCGTGTTTGGGCTCCTGTGGTGAGTGTTACGCTCACTCTATTTCAGGGCGTTTAAGTTGTTAAACTTTTACTCCGAGACACTATTTTTTTTGCATAACTCAGCAAAAGCTTGATTCAAATCATGTCTTGTTGACATGTGTACTGTGATCAGACTGACAGTTTTCACATGATGCAGAATAAAACACCTTAGCAATTAAAAAAAAACAAAAAACACACATAGATCACCCTAGCAACCTCATAGTAACCACATAACTCCATAGCAGCCTCATAGCAACGCCTAGAACTCTTGTCAATTGCACTACGCACTAGAAAAACCCCACACAGATCACCATAACAGCTTCATAACCACATAACAACTGCATAGCGAGCTCATAGTAACCGCATAGCAATGCCTAGAACACCATGTCAATGGCAAAACAAAGTACTTGAAAAGAATCCACATAGATTACCATTGCAACTGCACAGAAACCTCATAGCAACGCCTAGAAAACCTTGTCTACTGCAAAGCAATGCATTAAAAAAACCAACATAGATCAACTAGCAACTGCATAGCAACCGAACAGCAACCACATAATGACTGCATAGCGACCTCATAGCAACACCTGTCAAGTGCAAAGCAATGTACTAGGAAAAAATCTCCATAGATTGCTATAGCAAATGCATAGCAGCCACATAGCAACGCCTATAACACCTTGTCAACTGCAAAGCAATGTACTAGAAAAACCCTCATAGACCTCTTGTCAACTGCACTATGCACTAGAAAAAACCCACACAGATCACCATAACAGCTTCATAACCACATAACAACTGCATAGCAAGCTCATAGTAACCACATAACAACGCCTAGAACACCTTGTTAACTGCAGAGCAATGCACTAGAAAAAAACCCCAGATAGATCACCATAGCAATTGCATAGCAACACATAGAACACCTTGTCAATGGCAAAGTACTACAAAAAAATCCTGCATAGCAACCACATAGCAACGCCTAGAACTCGTCAACTACAAAGCAATGCAGTAGAAAAACCCACAGAGATCGCCATAGGAACCACATAATGACTGCATAGCAGCCTCATAGCAATCACGTAGAAACTGCTTACCAACTTTGTAAACATTCAGAAAGCCATTGCAACTACATACCCTGACAACCCCTCTAGCATTGTGGCAGCTAGGGGTGGGCGATATACCGGTAGACACGATTAACCAGTAGAAATTTATCAACTTGCAAGAATCGTGAGTATCTATTTAGGTCTTAACTATTTAGGTCTTAAGTGAAAGTAAACAGCTGAGAAAGAAACCACATGTATAACAGTATACTGGATCCAGGCAGCTCTTAAAGCGACAGCAGTCTAATATTGCTGCTGTCTGTCAGTCATGTAAATCAAACAACAAAATCATTTTTGTAACTCTAAGAAGAAATACATATATTTTAATTTATACAGTGAAGACTGTGCAGTGTTTTTATTTAATTTATACAATGTATGTAGCATTTCTTATTTATTGTAGTCCTATTTTTGTCCTATTGCTCACTGACATTGACTGTTTACTTATCTTCAGTGAGCTTGAGTTTTTCTCTCTTTTTTTAGATCAAAATTTTTATATAATAAAAACCTTATTAAAAGCAAAAACAGCTATATGATGATACATATCGTTATCGTGAAATAAAATTACTCATATTGTGATATAAGGTTTTGGTCATATCGCCCATCCTTAGTGGCACTGTTAAAAAAAAACTGGAGAAAAAAAAAACGTAATTCTTAATGAATACTTTCATCTTATTTTCAAGCAAAAATAAAAATAAAATTTACTTGAGTAAATTTACTGCCTATTTGAGTCAATTTACTGCATATATTTTAATTGTTAATTTTCTTACCTTTTAATCATAAACCTTACTAAACACCTACTTATCCCAGTAAACATTTTTCTTGTTGTAAGTTAAATACACCTCAATTAAGATGTATTTTCTGAAAGCAACCATATTCAGTTTTGCTTCTTCAGTAACTTTATCTCATTTTAAGGATGTTGACTGGAAAGCAAGATCATCTTGTGTTTAGAAAAGTATTATTTAAGCAAGAAAATAATTTAACCACATCTCTAAATACTATTCTTGGCCAGAATATGACATATTATTGTGGAACTCATTGTGCGAGGCCCCAATTATATAATACAATGTGGCTTTTATGAATATTATAATAATAATAATGGCATTCCCTGCAAAAGGCACGAAGCTGAGTAAATGAGTGAATTATAGAGAAAGACACAGCACTAGTACAGCGAGCAGATCATTATGCAAGCGGCGAGAGAGAGAGACACACGAACTGCACTCGGCCGGTCTGGAGAGCCAGACTGTGCTTCTGTTATTACGACCCTATTGAGAGGGAAGCATGTAATCTAAGCAAACTGCCTATTGCTCCATTATTAAGAGTGTGGCTCTAATGGGCCAGAATTAAATGAAACAGACCTGTAGGAGAGGCTGCAGAGTGTGCGGCGTGATCTTTAGGAGTGACCGGAGTAAATCTGCCCCGGCTAGGTAAATGTAGTGCATTAGAGTCCATTTATCCATCAGTGTTATTTACCAGGCAGCTGAACACTGCCTTCATAATGTAACTGAGGTCTGTGTGCATCTCTGAACTGAAGCTTCCACTGGACTGAATCTGAATGCAGTCATGCAGGGAAGGTTCCTCAAAAGATCAGATCCTGTCTGAAAACCTTGAAAAAAAAGCACTCATGTCCTGGTGTCTCACACAGAGTCTGCTAACCCAAACTGTAATGGTTCCGGTAAGTCTTTTGTACTAAACATACACCACCACACAAATTTTGGGGGTGGTAAAATTTGTTTTTGAAAGAAATTAAAACCTTTGTCCCGTAAGATTGCACTAAATTGATCAAAAGTGACAATAAAGACATTTATAATTACAAGAGATTTCTATTTTTAAAAAATGTTTATTTGAACTTTCTATTCATAAAAATGCAAAAAGAAAAAATTTAAACATAAAAAAACACAGACAATCTAGAAAATTAAATCAACTGCAAAGAATGCATTTTTTCCTTGCCATTTTTCCATGTACAGATGACGGATCCGCAAAAACGACTAGAAACACTGTATTATGCATGCCAGGCCAGCAGGCGGCGATGTCACTTTATAAAAACCACTACTCACCCGCACACATAAGCATTCCTATGACTGAAGGTGTAATAGCTACACATGCGCATGATGCCAATATTTTCACAAATTCATATTTTCGTAGTTTACAATGAGACAATGACGGTATCGTTTCTAAAAACTTGCACTTTGAAACCAATTTTCAAATGATTGCTTTTTCAGGCCCCCAAAACCACTGTTTTACACTGTGTGTAAATGAATGGCCAAAATGCATAAAAAGTTTTTTGTTTTTAGTTGAAAACGGCTTCATGTAAACACCCACTTAAAACCACAAAGTAATTCGTTAGAAACCAATCAACTATTTCAAAAGATTGAAATGGGTACTGCGGTCAGATACTGGTTCTCCTGCACCCTCGTCCTCAGACTCAGTGCTCATGCAGGTTGCCAGATTGAGGACACGCATCAGGAAGGAGCACAACTGACAATGGAGTGCAAGGAGCCTTACACTGTAAGCAGGGTTACCAAGTCTGTGTGGAATTGGGCTACTTATACTTTTGCGGGGGGTTTTTTTTCTTTTTTTTTCTTCAAATTCCCCAAGGGAATACCATTTTGACGGTGCAGACCACCGACAGAGGGGAAAACCATGGAAAAAAACCGCTATTGGGCTAGTTTTAGGCTAGTTTTTTATAGCAATTGGGCTGGTTTTGTTTTGCAGACCTGGCAACCCTCACTGTAAGCTGATTGAGTTGATTTACCCGTCTTTTAATATGTCTCTTGTCACAGAGCAATTTAGATGGGTGTCGAGCCTTTTTAGGTCAGGTAGCTGCAATACGCTGCATTTTCCGCCATATTGGCAACCCGGGCTGTTGAAATATTACTGGGTAAATTGGCAGTGGGCGGAGTCAAGCAGACCAAAACAAAACAGACATTCCGACACGGAATGCACATTTCAAAATTAGACCAACTGGCTGTAGCGTTGTTTTTCAGAGAAACAATAAGTGAACCTAGCATGTTTACTAAATATCTGCAAACATATGATATTTTAATGCTTTCGTAGAGTCAAAAAAAAAAACTCAGATTTAAAAGCATGGTTTAGAATGACAGTAACCCAGTTTGAAAACACTTAGATGTGTTTTAGTGTATAGTTTACATGACAACGGCTTCTGCAGAAATCAATTACATGAATACCCCAGCGTGAAGCACAACCGGACATGTTTCCACACACCAGAACTAGAGCAGCTTCCCAGCGGACTTGGCTCACATGGACGCGCAGCGTGTGCCAGGACCGGCACGCATGCACTCCATCAGTAACGTAATCCAGCCTTCAGCTCGGGCGCGCACACACAGATGGGCGTCAGAGAGCTGGCAGGAACTTGCCACATTGTGCTAAATACAATCTGATCACACAAACACCATGAAAAACACATCACAGGCGGTTTCACCTTTCAGCAGCTCCACCTCAAGGGCTGCTGGGAAGGCACTCTGTCGGAGGGTCACAAACGCGCTTGTTTGTCTAAATTCTAACAAGGTGGATGATATCCAGGTCTGAAGTAGGACAGCTTGCCACTTTTCCCATTGAGTCCGTGGAGGCTTTTGTGTGGATTAGCAGGGGCTTATGGGTAGAATTTCAGAGGATATTTTGAACCCAATATGAGCGTCCTGTTAGCTAATTGTTATGTGGCACTATGTTTGTTCACCGCATGCTTTATGAAAGTAAGCCAGATTTATTGTCGGATTTACTGTTCAAACCGGCAGATATAGAGGTCACCCTAAATATGACTTGCGGGTCACTCCTTTAATGCGAGTCTGTGGGAGTTTTTGGACGGTTTTTTAGTCTTAATCTCTCAAACGGGGGCCGGGAGCCACTAGGGGGCCTCAAAACACTTCCAAGGTGCCACACGATAGCTTAAAATGATGTAAAATAAAATAAAAACAAGGGTTCAGTGAGCAAATCTAAATGAAAACCAAAATATATCTGATATATATATATTCAAGCTCTAAAATATTTGTAATATTTTTGGAGATCAGTATACCAATATATAATGATTTACATGTTTTTCCTGCCTTCAAAACTATTTTAGAGCTTGACAAAACGATATATATAGCCATTTTTGTAAAAGCTCTAAAATAATTTAGGGAGCAGAAATTGCTCATTTTAAGTGAAAAACAATTAAACAAAAAAAAAAACCTATAAACGCAAACAAAACAAAAAAAACACGTGTATGTGTTTATTGTCAAGAATTTAAATTACTTAAATTTTTTATAATTATTTTATTTATTTGTTTTTTACTATATTGCTAGTCAAAGTTTCTGTAAAAAAAATTATAATAATAAATAATAAGTTTTAAAATGCACTGTTTTGTCATTATAGCAGAATATCTTGAGGGGCCTGCAAATATTGAAATATTATCCTTAATAATAGGACAAAAATAGACAAAAATATTTAGTTGGATAGTTTAATACTCGAGTGCATGCTTTTCCAACATGTTGCATGTGTACAATCCCATTTTACATTAATATAGCACACATGCATTATTGTCTCAGTAACAAACCTCAGTGGCTATAGAGTTACCGGCATATTCAGGTAAATAAATGATTCAGTAAACCCCTAAACTACTCTTAGTCCCAGATTGGCTCTAGATATATGATTACATTTGTTCCAACCAGATGCATGTTGTGTGTTATGGTTAAATGAGCTGCATCTGATCATGTCACAGTGATTCATACAGTCATCTGAGCTCCAGGAACCAGTGCACCAGCTGATAGATTAAAACACAGATAAGATAAAGCAAACTCAATCTGAACACTCACTTCACAGGCCGGCCGGGGTCGATATTTTAGGACTGGATACCATAAAAGGGAGATGTTTTGTCGTTACACTGGGACGATTTATGACCGCTTGTCTTATAGAGGTTTTGAGAATATATAGAGAATTAAACTGGAGGTTCATGTTTGATCGTAAAACAGACTGAAACTGTGCAGCTAATGCAAACTTGCCTTTTATATTTAATGTTTTTTTTTTCTCTAAATACTGAAATTCAGGTATCTAGTAAATAATCACAATGATAATTAGCCCATACATAATATAATTATTTTGTTTAAAGTATTAAATACTTGTAATCAATTTGCAAATATCTATCATTTATTATTAAACATTATTAATAATTTATCAAAAATATTTGGTGAACTTTAATAAACGTTTTAATTGTGCACATTACTTAAAAATAAATAATTATTAATTCATTCATGAATTAGATATTAAACTATATTAATAATATAATATTTAAATCTAATATTTAGATCTATACTATTATAATATTAATATATTCTAATTATAACAATTAGTCCATACATAACAATGATTATTTTTTATAAAAGTATTAGGTACTTGTAATGTATTTGCAAATATATGATTTAGAAGATTATTAAATATATAATATTACTAATTATATTATTTGTAAGATTTTGTCATTTATAGTGCATTTATTGTATATCACATTCATTTATAAATATTTATAATTATTAATTCATACAAAAATTAATTTACTTGCAAATAGGCCTATCTATAACTTATTATTTACAATAATAAATATAGTGCATTTATTGTGTATATTATATTAATCTATAAATATTTATAATTCTTAATTCATTCAGTAATTATACTAGAAATGACAAATATAATCATATTTCAAACACACTTAATAATATTAATATACATACACAATATTGTTTATATGACTATGAAGGCTGATGCAAAATTGTACAAGTGACCATTCTGTCTTTTACATTCAATCTCTGTTCATCTGAAAATCTTCTGTTGATATTACAATGGGTTATGGTGTTTAAATTACGGCGCGTTTGCTGTGACGGGGAAAAACTGAAATGAAACTGAAAATACATGTGAATAGTACCATGCAAATATTTAAATTTTTTAGAAGGAATATTTGTTTAATGAACAGCATCTGCCAATCAGCTTCACTGGAAGAGAACACTGACCAATCACAGCTCAGACACCTTTACAGGACAGAAGCTTATGAATATTAATGAGACTGCTGCGGCTTTGGAGTCAGATCAAACGTGTGACGTCACAGCGCCACCTACTGGAATATTGAAATGTATCACAGATGATGGAGAAAACTGTTGAGAACTGAACTAAATGTATTAATAATTGTTAATGATACTTGAGACAAAATAAACGTTAAATTAAAAAAATAAAATGTTTTAAAAACACTCTAAATCATCTACCTGCCAGCTCATTTCATTTAAAGATAATAATGAAAACTAAAATGGCAAAAACTAAAACTTTAAAATGAAAAATATAAAAACTAATTCTAAATATTAATAAAAAAGCTATAATAGCTTCTTAAGGATACTAAAATAACACTGGTATGAACCGTATACTTATAGCTGGGAGACTAATAATAATCAAATAAATAAAAGGGAAGGATCGTTTTGTGATGTAAACATGATCTAAATAGCCTGCTTTGCTCGGGATTTTCCCACGAGAAGCTCTTGAATTATCCATGAGCTGTTTTCATTATAAGTCACGGCGGAAGAGCTTGTTAGTCCTAATTACACTATACACAAACAAAACAGACATATGAGAGAGATGTGCTTGTGCTGTTGACTCCAGAGCGTTCATCCGGGATATACTGTATGTCACTCATTAGGAATTCAGTTTATATGTGGGACAAATTCCTCAGACAAAACTGACCTACAAATAACCTAGGGGAAAGTGATTTTTGACATAGAACTTACTGCATGGTGTTTTTTTTTTGCAAATATATTTGATTTATTATTTGACTTTTTTTGTTCATTATAGTGCATATCGTATATATTACATTAATTTATAAATATAATTCTTCATTAATTCAAGTTATTAATACACTGAATAATAATTCTTTAATTTACATTAATGACATATTTAATATATACTATTATATTATTAATATAACCTAACTGTAGTAAGTTTGTTTAGAAAAGTATGAAACACTTGTCATTTATAAGCAAATATCCATAATTTATTCACATTGCTTTATAATATTTTGTAAATGAGTGAATTTATTGTATGTATTACATTAATTCAGAAATATTTCTATAATTTATTCAAGAAATATAGTATAAGCTAATTCTTAAAATACACACTAAGATAGCATTAATACAATTCTGGTAGTAAATTAACATGCTTTTTTAATACATGTATTAAAGTCTTGCAATTTATTTGCAAATATCTATAGTTTAATATTTAGAATATTAATTTAAAAATATTTTGTAAATTACATTTCATTTATATGTATTATTAATTCATTCAATTTTATAAACTATAATATTAGATATACGTTAAAAAAACTTCTAAGCATATTAATATACACGCATATTGTTTATACATGATAACAGGATGACTGTGAGTTATTGTTTTACTGAACGACCCGGAGGCGCTACAGCTCTCTGTAAGAACTCCTCCTGTGTTTTGTAAAGCCGGTCGCGATGTTTTCCCGTAGATCGCAGCCGGATTCCCACAGGAGTTATTTTAGGACGCCGGTGGAGCTGCTGGTAACCCGGTGGCGCTCGGGCGGGTTTGGAGACGCTTCGGCACCGCGGTGATTGGCACAGACCCGGAGCCGGACAGCAGCTGCTGTCATCCGCATCATTATTGATGAGCACTTCAGAGAGTCACGAGCTTCGCTTTCACATTCTCACACCGTCTGCACTGACTGACTAACCGACCGTCTCACTCCACTCGAGATTAAGACACGCAAAGACACGCAGAGCACTGAGGGAACCTGGAGTCTCCAACTCGCGAGTCCGGTAAGACGCGCAAACGCACATGCTGAAATTATCAAGTGTTTATTGCATTTCATTTATTACGGTCTCTTAAAATGTTCTAGAACTATTTGGGGTTAAAACTGATGTTTAAATCGCAATATTACTTGCGCGTTTAAGAGTTTGGAATCCTAAAAACGCGTTGAAGTAACTTATATTATTACGCCACAAACGCTAAGCAACAAGAACAGCAGTTAATGCGCATAAAATTCAAACTATCAAAAGATTCGAATCATTCCAATGTTTGAAATTCAAACTCTTTGAATGTGCATGAACTAATCATTTCTGAAGCATCATGCACTATTGTTTGATATGTGCTCAAGAAATACAAACCAACCAATTGGTTGAAACTTTAACGTTTTCAAATCATATTGGTGCCAATATCCAATGCAATGTGTAGTGCACTTCTTCAGCCTTTTAATTTACTTACTGATTCAGTTAAGGCAACTTAACTGAATGTCAACAAAGCTGACATTTACATATCCAAAATTAGTTGATTATGTATTTACTAGTCTTCTTCTGCAGTTTCAGTTTGGTAATGTTCAACTCTAAATGAGTAAATGATGTCAGTCACGTCACTGTTTGCCAACTGAGTGACAGATAAAAGGTAAATTAAACTGTGATGCTATCTCACAAATGATATTTGGCACACAAATGTTTGTCCCAGTGATTTTGAGCTCTAGGAGGTACTGACAGGAGGAACCGGGGTGTCCTGGAGTGAAGGGTCAAAAATAGCGGTGCTGTGACATGAGCAGCACAGGTGCTGAGAAACATCAGCTGAACTTCAGCTCAGTGCGTTTCTCACTCACTTCTGGATCTATATCACTATTTACTGGGCTTTTATTGGATGCATGCTTGACCTGTTGTAGTAATGTTTATGGTTTGAAGGTTTTTACCTGCTCTTTAAAATCTGCTGAGCTCTTTAAAGATCTGAGAGTGGCCTTTTATTGTGGCCAGCCTAAGGCACACCTGTGCAATAATCATGCTGTCTAATCAGCATCTTGATATGCCACACCTGTGAGGTGGATGGATTATCTCGGCAAAGGAGAAGTGCTCACTAACACAGATTTAGACAGATTTGTGAACAATATTTGAGAGAAATAGGCCTTTTGTGTACATAGAAAAAGTCTTAGATCTTTGACTTCAGCTCATGAAAAATGGGGGCAAAAACAAAAGTGTTGTGTTTATAATTTTGTTCAGTGTATATCATTTTATGTTGAACTGTTATAAAGATGTCATTACAATCAGAATTTCATCACTTTTTGTCCAAATAAAAATCAGCTTCTGCACCAAATTGCATATTTATGCTCAGTTTGGCCCTCTGATTAAAACAGAGCTGTTTTTCCTCCATATTCTCACTATATCATACTATATGAGCCATGAAAGCCTGATGTATCAAATATGATACTCAAAAAACACATGCAAACTTTTATATATACATAAAGGTTCAATGCACTGTTGTATTTAAAAAATGAGATTTTTCAGACTATTATTTCATATGTCGGGCTTTACAGGGTTAAAGCGCTCAAACGCTCCAGTGATTCTGGAATGAGAGTTTAAAGCTTCATTACGATGGTTTGCTGTAGTCAGTAAAAGAGAAAATGCCCTGTGTGTTTGTCTGAAGAGGTTTGTTTGTTTATGACACAGTGAAGGTACATTACACACTAATGTGTCTTCAGAGCCTCATCTGCTTTCCCAGAGAGAGAGCGCTTCTGTCCGGATAATGACGATTGATCGCTCTTGTGAGCCGTTTGCTTCTTTTACCCATTTCGTGTCAGCAACATCTCTCGTGTTTTTTTCCCTCTCGCTCTCAGCTATGATCGGAATGCAATACTAGCCCAATGCATACTGCACACTATGCTAAATACTATTTTTAAAAAGAGTATCTGCAGGAGTACACATTATGTAATGATTTCAAACAGTAGTATACATGCTTTGTCATCATATGATCAGATTTCACTATGTTTAATCCAGCAAATGCATTCAGCTATTATGTAGGCCTAGGATGTAACCTGTTGTGAAAAAGAAGTGTGCTTAATTGTATTTAAAATGCACTAAACTGCAACTTCATCATTAAATGCACCACAGTGCAATCAGCAGTACACTTTAACCATATTTCAAAGACAACAGATTTATAGAGATCTGCACTCTTAATGCATTATCAATTAATTGTAATTAACATGCAGTTAAGTGTCCAAAATCATTACATTCAGTTCACACTTATAAAAATAAATATATTAAAAGTATATTCTTTTAAAGTTATAATTTCCATAATAACTACCCTTTTTAAAGTATGCTAAAGCCTTCTCTTTTTTAAGGGGTGTTAAAATGCATGCAGAAAACTGTACATATTCATCTCACAATATTCATACTATATACTGCAGAAATACTAAGTAATTCTGAACATAGTCTCATTTTCTTTGTAAAACAGGTGCCAGTTTGTGTGTGTGACTAGTGACTCGTAAAAAAAAAAAAAAAAAAGGCAGCTAAACAAATACTAGCAACATACTCCAAAAATGTAAAGACTCCAACAAAAACCAAAACAGGAGCTTTACAGCCTGATGTTAAAAGCTTTTAAGGGTGAAAACATTTAATATAACGTTTGTAGTTCTCCAGAAAAGCATCAGTGTACTAGTGCTTGACCCCAGAAACCAAAACATTGATCTGAAGAACTAATAAAGAACCTATAATAAGGTGTCAAGGACTTTTAAATCTCCAAAGAAACACATACACTATTACTTAAGTTTAGGGTTGGTAAGATTTAAAAATAAAAAGTCTTACTGAGGAAATGGCTTGATCAGGAGGCCAGTTTCTCGATAATAAGAGGGTCCTGTGCTGGAAAGATGATGTGTTAGAGGCACAAAAACATCAGCAATATTCGATTTACTTGTAAACTGATTATTCATGGTAAATGTAATGCTTTGTAAAGAAGCCAAGCAGCTTGATTTAGATAAACACCCTTGATAGTGACTTTACAAAGTAACTAGAAATGATATAGGGTGAGAAAACAGAAAACAACACCAAACCAAACGGCAGCGTAGTCAGTGGCGTGCGGTGGTGTTTTAAAATGAGGAGGCAGTTTTATATAGCTATATATATGTGTATGTGCGCGCGCGCGCGTGTGTCCCTGTTACACTTAATGTTGTCACATTTTCCTGGGTAAATAAATATTACATAAAAAAGAGAACAAATATAATTATATTTTGTATTTTATTAATATTTTTTATTTTATTTAATAATTTTAATACTAATTATACATTTCATAGTGTTTTTATGCATTTTTATATTTATTCCAAAATAATAACTAAAGACAGTAACAATTTGAACAATATTCTGGAAACAATAAGGTTTCATTAGTTAACATTAGTTAACTAGCCTACTTTAGTTAACATGAACTAAGAATAAACAATAGCCTACTTCTACAGCATTTATTAATCTTAGTTAATATGAATTTCAACATTTACTAATGCATTATTAAAATCAAACCATTTGTTAACATTAGTTTATGCACTGTGAACTAACATGAACTAACAATGAACTGTATTTGTATTAACTAATGTAAACAAAGATTAATAGGCTAAATACTGTAATAAATGTTCATTGTTTGTTCATGTTAGATTAAATGACACCTTATTGTAAAATGTTACCAATATTTTGTATTTGTGAACTGATGTTCAGCTGTTCTTTTTAATAGTCAACTTATTTTCGGGTCATCATCATCATAAAAGCAATGTAAACACTGCCACACACACGAAGATATATCTTTCATTTCATCACACTGAATGCTCACTCAAAGCTGACGCAGTCATCACGTTTTCAGACCATTTCAAGTTTTATTTTGACGAGACACAGTGATATCTAAGCAGGAGAGTTGTTTACTTACTTTATAATTAGTCAATAACGCCATCATTAGCTTCATTCAACCCAGAGCTCGCACGAAAACGAGAAGCAGGATTTATCGCAGGAACCAATCACATCCAATCATAACCGATCATAACCAATTATAGCGCGATGGAGGCATTGCCTCCTCTCACGTGACTTTCCCCCATTCATTTCAATGAGCCTCCAGAAAAGTCACCGCACGCTTTAGGGTCTCTGCTTTAAATCTATGGACCAAAGGGAGGCAAGCCTCCGCTGTAACTTTACCTGCGGGTGTCGCTGTTGGACAGTGTTATTTTATAAAAAACGAGTGACTTTTATATACTTTTAATGCCATATTTAATCATATTTGCGATTTATGTTTGTAATATAGATTATTTTCTCATCCAATTTTTTGAGGAGGCACTGCCTCCCTTGCCTCCTCGGAGGAAACGCCCCTGAGCGTAGTGTATCATCTTGAAGAAAAAAGCAAGACAAGATGAGAAGGAAATAAAAGGTTCCCCTCGAGGCTGTTAGATCTGCTGTAAATAAATGATACTGAGGCTTCATTATATAAGAGGATGAAATGAAGGTTTATGGTGATGTTGTGAGAATGATCACAGCTGACCGCTGATGCTTCTGTCGCTGGACATTTTTGATGGCAGATGATCAGTGAACATGTCTATTTTTTTAGTTTTCTTAAAGCAGGAACATGGTTTCTTAAAGCAGGAACATGCTAGATGACAAAACGCCAGGAAATGATCTATTAGTAAGTGAAAAAAAGATGAATTATGAAATGTGTAAGATCATACGGACTCAAAATCATGCTCGAAATCCAACATCCAAATTTGAAGGTGTTTGCTGGAGTGTGAATGTCTGCTGCTTTGATTGGTCTGTTGCTTAATGCCTCTTTAGATTATGATTAGCCTACAAAATGTTTTCTACATTAACAAAAAGCTACACAATATAGCCAGTAGATGGTTTAGTATAACATTTCACACTAATCAGTGAACATCATAGCAGCAACAAGAAAGTTGTTGGACATGTCTGTAAACCAAATTTTAGAACTTTTTATATGTAAAACAAACAAGTAACCACAGGCCAGATGAGAAAAAGTAATGTAACACTTTATACTTTCCATAAAAAGTAATGCAATTACTTTGTAAAGGAGTAATGCAATATTGCAATGCATTTTTTTTAAAGTAACTTCCTCCAACACTGTTCACTATATATTTATAAAACTTATTGTATATATGTAGGGATTTGATAAAATGTATGTATATGTATTTTAGTAGTATATTTTAATATATGTGTATTTACAGTTAGTAATTTATTATAAGCCATAAACCAAACTAACTAGTTCTACAAATCACAAAATTACAAATTTGATTTGAAGTAAATTGTGTCAGAAGAATGTAAATTATGAAATTGAATTGAAAGCCATCGCTTACAAGAATAAACCCAATATATTTTAAATGTATTAATGTATTTAAATTAAAATGTTTATACACACACATATAAACGCAAGAAATTAATTATTTTTATATATGGGTCAAAGATGTTAAGATGTCCACATCAAAAGAAATTTACAAAAGTGATTTTATGTCCATAAAGCACATTAAATGTAAGTAAAGTGTCTAATTTTAAGGTTTCAAATAAGTTTTTGGAGAATAAATTGTCAAAATTTGGTTGAAATAATGTTACATTGTCACTCAGTTTAACACAATATTTATGTAAAAATTCAAACGACATGCTTATTTTGACTTGTACATATTAAAATATATAAAAGAATAAGGGAGCATATTAAATTTTATTGTTTTAAATGAGTAAAAAATTCTTACTGACAAATGGGCAAAACCTAGGAAAATTAGTGGAAAATTTAAAAAATATAAAATTACAACTAATTAGCATTTGGGGTGAAAGTAATTAGTCTTTTAATATGTCATAAATTGATTTTTGTTGTTAGTATGCCTGACAAGACTGTTACACTGAATGACATTTTAGTGGCTGTCTTCTGTAAATCAGGGAAAAATGTACAATATTTATTTTTACTCAGAAAAACAAACACAAAATTGCAATTAAATTAAACAGAAAACTTTTTTACATTTTTTTGGGGAAAAACAATAACAATTTAAAGCAATATTATACTTATTGTTTTTATGCTTAAACTTTTTTCGTCTTTGACCCATGCATTTCTATATGGTATATAGTCATGAATTAGAATATTAAAATTTAAATATAAAAAATAATTTAATATATATTCACATTTTTATGTTTTTATTTACTGTGAATGTATTGGGAGACTAACTTGACTCAATGCTTTATCATGATTGGTTGCCACAATCTACTAAACAGAGATCCTCCAATCAGAATTGTTACAGCTAGTATATATCAGTGTAGCTATAGAGAAAACCATGTGATTTGTCCATCAGAGAACAGCTGTTCTTGTCTTTATGTCTGCTGTTTGAAGGTTTGTTGTTGTGTTTGCAGCTGTAGAGCTGTCTGTCTGCAGACCCTCAGCACTGTCTGCGGTCACAGGGACCAGCAGAGAGGATCATGGGACTGACACGTGTCCAGATGAGAGGTGAACAAGATAATGTCTCAAGTCTCATGATCAAAGACTGCAGAATTTGAGTGTGGAGGCAAATTATGAATGACAGAACAACTGATGCCATCACATAGGACAGTAATGAAACATTCATGCTTTTGTCATTTCCCTCCATGAAACTGATAAGATTTGGACTAGAAAATAATCAGACAACCTTTAAAATTCCAGTTCACCTCAGAATTTTCATTGAGAATGCGGAACTGAAATTCAAAGAAATTCATAGGTAACTGTAATTTTTTACAACAAAATTTAAGTTTTGCAGAACCCTTAACATTTTCCCAATGTTAAAATTATTTCTCCAAACTGATTTTAGATGTTTTCGTGATTCCGTCACTCAAAACTAAACCTCCGAAGAGAACAACCGAAGCCCAGAATGCCACACAAACACATGCGGATGTTGTATCGGATCTCATTAAGTGAAAACCGGCCATGCTAAACAGCTCGAGTAATCTGTGATAGACGAGTACCTCTGCTCACCGTGAGTGAAAATAGCACGTGTCTCTCAAACGAAAGGCAGGGCAGCAGGAGGCAGATGCATAACTGTAACATTCCCACCGTGAGTCGCATTACTGCATGTAATATTAACATCCCTGAGGATTATGATTTCAGATCCGGGCACTCATCAACAGTCAGGAATTACAGTGGGATCTGTGATTAGCTCGCGCTGTTTATCATCCAAACACCCGCTGTGAGCCTTACTCTGCACCTGCTGCATCAGATGACAAACAGCTGAATGACCCGCAACCAAACTGTAACCAGCTTCAGAAAGGGTTTGTCAATCTTTAGCTTTCTAATCACCAAAAATGATTAGGATTTGGGAGTTAGGGAGTTTCATTCAAAAAAGAAAACTTGCATCATTTACTCACCCAACATTTGTCATTCCAAACCTGTGATTTTTCTTTTTCTGTGAAACACAAAAGAAGATATTTAACAGAATGTTCAAGCTTCTCTTATTCATACAATAAAAGTGGACAGAAAACATAGATTAAACTTACTAAACTACCTTAAATTTAGCATAAAAGTCACCCTTATGACTTGTGCATGATATTCAAGATAGTTGTATGTGAAAAACAAACAACAGGAAAATCATAAACATTTTGAATTATCTTTTTTGATTCAAATACGCCTTAAAATTTGACACTACTGCTGCTCTTTATTTTAGTTTCCTTCTTCAGATCTACTAAAAATGTACTTATACACATTTGTGCAAACTTACAATGCATCTTTCCGGCGTTATTGTAGTTAACCAAAACTAAAATCATAAAAAATATATATATATATATATATATGTGTGTGTGTGTGTGTGTGTGTGTGTGTGTGTGTGTGTGTATATTTTTTATGGTTTTAGTTTTGGCTAACTACAATAACCCTGGAAAGATGCATTGCAAGTAATATATATATATATATATATATATATATATATATATGTATGTATGTATGTATGTATGTGTGTGTGTGTGTGTGTGTGTGTATAAAAAACTAAAATGAAATCAGAAATATATAAATTTAAACTAATTCAAAATATTAATTTAAGCTATATTAATTAGTATCTCAGTGATAATAAATTACCCCATGTCACCCCAAAAACAGCAGAAATTAAGTTTAAAAGATATTTTCTCCTTCATATTAAATTGGCTACTTTGCTACTGTACCTTTAAGACATTTATACTGTATGCAAATGAACACTGATAAGAATGGCTAGCTTGTTTGTTTGTTTTTTTTCCCATGTGAAATTAGTAATAAAACTTGCATGGTATCACAACCATGATGATTTCTGCACTACAAAAATGATTTGCTTGCTCAGTATTTTTGTCTTGTTTTCCAGTACAAATATCTAAACCTTCTTAAATCAAATTACATTTACTGGAGAAACAAAACTACATGCCATAATAAGCATTGTTTTCTGAAAAAGTTATAAAAAATTAAGTGACTTTATGCTTAAAAAAAGAAAAAATGTCTGCCACTGGGTTAAGAAAAATAAATGTTTTCCTTTTAAATTAAATTAGTTTTTTCTGACCACATTTGCAGATATTTTTTCCTTGATTTAAGCAAAAGTCACTTTATTTTGATAAGTTTTTCAGAAAACAGGACCTAAAATCTTAAGTAATTCTGCTTCTCAAGTAAATGTATCATGATTTAAGAATGTGTATATATTTTTACTGAAAAAATATATATATCACTGTCAAATATATATGTGACCCTGGACCACAAAACCAGTCATAAGTGTCAATTTTTCAAAATTGAGATTTATACATCATCTGAAAGCTGAATAAATAAGCCTTCCATTGATATATAGTTTGTTAGGATATGAAATACAACTATTTGAAAATCTGGAATCTGAGGGTGCAAAAAAATCAAAATATTGAGAAAATCACCTTTAAAGTTGTCCAAATGAAGTTCTTAGCAATGCATATTACTAATCAAAAATTAAGTTTTGATATATTTATGGTAGGAAATTTACAAAATATCTTCATGGAACATAATCTTTACTTAATGTCCTAATGATTTTTGGCATAAAACAAAAATCAATCATTTTGACCCATACAGTGTATTTTTGGCTATTGCTACAAATATACCCCAGCGACTTAAGACTGGTTTTGTGCTCCAGGGTCACATATATAATAAATAATCACTGTCAAAAATATATAATCACTGTCAAATGTGAATGAACTGAACTTCATCGTAGTAACGACTGAGCTTCTCGCTCTTCCTCTAACGGATGATAGGTCTGGACTCCCCGGTTACAGCGGGACTAACTTTAGCTCTGTTGTCAATTCTCTTCAGTTTACATTCTTACATAATGTGAATTTGTCACGGGGCCAAGGACAGTCACGGCAGCGCTGACAAACCCGCATGACCAGCCGCCTCGGGCCGCGCAGCTCACTCTGCCCCGCGGATCGGGTTCCTGAGATGCGCTGTGGCATTTCCTGTATCCCCTGAGGTGTCCGTGCTGTAGAGAGAGAGGAAGGCGCATCGGTCATTGTTTTCTCTGTAAGGTCGTGACTGTTTAGATGTGTTGAGGCGCGTGGGACCAGTGATCAGCTCTAAATGTGCTGCTGCTGTAAGCTGAACAGGGATGATTTCCGCTGCTGTCGACAACATGAAAGCATCAAAATCATTCAGTAACAAAAGTCCATAAAAGCCTTTAAAAGAGCTCTTGTTGCCAATAGTAAAGAAAGCACAGAGGAAAGGCTTGATTATTGCAAAAACTGTATAAACACACATACACTGATACTGATAAAAAAAATAAAATAATTCAAATTAAATTGTGTTAACGTTTCATAATATTCGCTTCGTGTTGCATAAAATTACTAGATTAGCAAATTTTGAACTTTTAAAAAAAGTTATATTAAAAAACCCCTGAAATTCCTTAACCGGTTTTCTAATGTTAATGTATTTTTTTATAAATCAGACAAAACATAATAGACGACAGACTTTATCTTACATAACAGCCGTGAAACTTGCAGCTTGCTATACAGTACAAGTACACTTTTGTACAAAAGTTTGAACAAAAATGAAAATGAGCTAAAAATGTCCTCACCCTCAGCCCATCCAAGATGTAGATGAGTTTGTTTCTTCATCAGATTTGGAGAAACGTAGCATTCCATCACTTGCTCACCAATGGATCCTCTGCAGTGAATGGGTGCCGTCAGAATGAGAGTCCAAACAGCTGATAAAAACATCACAATAATCTTACAAACACGCAGCTTTTTGCTTCACAACACATTAATTGTGGAGTGTAGTGGAGAGGTGTGGATTATTTGTGGATTATTGTGATGTTTTTATCAGCAGTTTGGACTCTCATTCTGACGGCACCCATTCACTGCAGAGGATCCATTGGTGAGCAAGTGATATAATGCTACATTTCTCCAAATCTGATGAAGAAACAAACTCATCTTGTATGGACTGAGGGTGAGTAAACTTTCAGCAAATTTTCATTTTTGGCTGAACTATACTGCTTTAAACACACTGTCTGATGTCCAGACGCTATAGTTTCCTGCCTGTGATCTGTGTTGAAACTCTCTGTATCAGTTAAACACACACACACACACTTCTCTCATGGAGGGTCGGGTCGGTTTAATGACTGCTATGTTTAACTGCTATTTATCTAATGGATCTCTAGGGAACAGCAATTTCTCACTCAGCACGTAGAGAAATTACCAGCTGAACGCCTCTATGTTTCCCTCTCTCTCTATCCGACTGACATTTGCATTTGTGCACATGGTTTATAAAGCAGATTTTTGTTTGTTAAATGACAAATTGTGTCTTTTTTGATTGATTGATTGATTGATTGTCACTGTATCAGGATTTACCAAGCAAGCAAACTATTTTTTTTTTTCTGTTTTCACTGCATGAGTAATTGTGAGTTACGTAACACTGTGCTTCCGGTTCTCTCCGTTCATCTCATGAGGTTTCGTCTATGTTCACATCTGTGACTGTGGTCAGCTGTTATGAGGGGTCGTGAAGGACATTTGTTGGTTTGCACTTGTTAACTGTTTGTCTGCTTCCTGGAGAGTTTATGAGGTTCTAAGTCTCATGTTGAGTCACAGATTTACACGGTTTTGGACATATGCATAAGTATTCATTTGATCAAAAATACAGTACAAACAGCAATATTTGTGAAATATTATTACAAATATTCAAAATAACTCTTTTCTATTGTAATACATTGCAAAATGCAGTTTATTCCTGTGATCAAAGCTGAATTTTCAGCATCATTACTTCAGTCTTCAGAGTCACATGATCCTTCAGAAATCATTCTAATATGCTGATTTTGGTGCTCAATTAAAAATTCTTGAGAAAGTTTCATCAGAGATATTGATATTTCATATCAGATCAGCATGTTAGTTTCTAGGTTCTTTTAAACACCAGTGATATGACATTTTTCTAAATAACTAAAGAATCAAAAGTTCTCTGTGGAACTTAAGCTTAAAATCCACGATGTTTGAATTTTTGTGTTTCAAATTTGAAATTGGATTCAAAAAGTAACTGAAAGTACTAAAAATAACAGCTCATACAACCTAAGGAGACACACTTCATATCCATGGTTAATATGAAAATGAATAACTTAAAAATACAAATGCATAAAATAATAATTTTAACAATACTTCAATATTCTCATATTTGCATAATGTCTATTATGGCTCTAACAGTTAATATGAAAATGAATAACTTATTTTTGAATTAATAATAAAATATTCAACATGAAATCGAAATAAACCTTATTTAAGCATTCTTGATCTTATTGTAGTTCATTGGTGAAAAAAGTTTGTCTTCGTAATCTTTCATCAAAATTTGATAACGTGAAACAGGTTTTTGCTACTTGTGTGGTTGATAAAAAAAATGCACTAAACTTTCATTTTTCAGTGAAATAAAAATGATGAAAAAATAATGCATCGCAAATGCCATTTCATGTTGACTTTAAATAAACAAAGCTCAGATGATGAGAGAAGAAATGTGACAATGATACTACCATATAGTTTTTAGACATTTTTTGAGGAGAAATTTGATTCATGATATCAGAATATATTTACCATTTCATAACAGCATCATGTTACTTTTATAAGTACAAGGAGATTTCTAATAACAGGAAGTGTCTCTCTTTCTGTGATCTGTGGACAGCCCACTTTCACAGACACCACACACACACACACACACACACACACACAGAGGAGTCCTTCAGTGTTCAGTTTGGACTCAGGCAGAATGGATGGATTTATTTCACACAGATCAGCTTCACTACATAAATCACTTACTTGCATCAGAAAGGACTTCAGAGAAAGTGGCATGGAGGTTTAACTGGAGAATCGCTGTCTTCTGGTCAGAATGGTATGGTAACTCTTGTTGTTCTGTCTTCAGACCTTCTGCAACTGTGCTTTAACGCCATGAACCATGTTATTATTATGCAAAGAGATCTTAAATATAGTGGTTTTGTTTTGCAAAAAATTTATACCATTTGTATTTTATAGAATTACTTTATGGCATATATGAAACTTTTTGAAGGAAATGTGACAAGAAGAGAGCAGCGTGTCTGTAAATGGACAGTGAATCATAACGCATGACATTCCTCTGAGGAAAGTCGAGCGTCCCATTCCTCATGGATGTTCTTTGTTGCCTGACTGTCCTGGATGAAGAAACATTTGCTCTGACACGTGACAAAGGAACACGTTACTGTTACTAAGTTACTGTTTAGTTGCTCCCTAAAAAGTATTAGTCACAGAAATGTGTTTGCAAACAGAATCCTTGACTGATCTGCGTGTCTCAGAGCACTTTAGATCACAAAAGAAATTACATTTACTTCAAAGGAAACCAAATTGCAATGGGAAGGATGCTTTTACAAAAATTTAATTGAAAAAAAAAGTATTAAATGAATTAAATTTTATTGAAATTAAAATGATTAATTAAAAATAAAAATGCATTCAACTAAAAATAGAAAAAAAAATACAATTTTTTTGTATAATATATCATTTTAAAATTACATATTGAGAGATATTTTCAAAAGATAAAATTACATGCAATGTGGACACAAGTTATTTGAAAAACAGTTAATAAATGTAGTGCAATTAAAATTGTATTAATGAAAATAATAAATGTATATTAAAAAAAATGAAAATATTTTCATTAAAAACAAACCTAGTAGTTGTTTTTATGGGGAAAATTTACTGTACATAGAGATTAAACAAACAAAAAACTGAGCAAACATAGTTATAGCTGGATACTGCATATTATGTCAAGATATGATACATATTGCAATACATCATCATTTATAATTCATTGATTTAACATCAAGCTTGTTAACATGTTGCTATGTGGTTGCTAGGGTGTTGCTAGGTCCAAGTCAAAAGAGCCCAGATATTATTTTGTGATATGGCAAATCTATGATATTTTTTATCATCCACTATCACAAATATTTGAAATCAGTTACAAACTAAAATTCAGCACTTAGTGTTAGAGGGTTTGCCATTAAAAACCAAATCATTGACCTTAAGTATGAGCAAAAGAAATAGTGATGCTTGACCAACAAGCACCACCGATATAACTAACAGAATACAGAACTTCTCAACACAACAGCATCTTAAAAATGATAATAACGCCACACGTCTGACCTGAATGCTGCGGGTTGTGCTTGTGTCTCCTTCGTGATTGTTTAGCCAATGCCAGTTTGCTAGCTAGCTAGGCTGTGACATCTGTTGACCTTTTCCAGCTCCTGCCATCTACAGGTGTTCAAGATGTTCTGCACCTGAAATATTTGAATTGCAGAAAATACACAAAAGTAAATATTTGTTGCAAGGACTGAAAATATTGGTGCAACATCTAAAACACCTGAATTACACATGAAATTTTGTTTCAGATGTGTTTTAAAACTAATTTTATTCTGCTGTGGTTTAAAAACAAATGTAATTTACACAATTTATGATTTTATCGACACAAACTAAACTGAAAAAAAATAAAAAATAAAAAAAACTGGTGTAGGATTTACTCTGAAAAAAAAATTCCCACAGAAAATTGCTAGTAAATTTTTGCAAATTACAAAGAATCTGCATTACATTACATTACATTAGTATCTGCAAGTAACACTGAAGTAAACACAAAATTTTTAAGTAGAAAGACTTGAAATAGTATTTTCTTGTAAAACTTGCTCCAATAATGTTAGTTTAACTTACAAATACAACAACAACAAAAATCATTTACACTGGAAAAAAACTGGTTTAGGAATTACTTAGTAAATTAACTAGTAAATTTCACAAATAATTACAAAGAAACAGCAAGTAACACATCGGAATAGAAATTTTGTAAAAATGCCGTAAAAACATTGCTATAAAATTTTCTTGTAACATCTTGTAAAATGGAAAAACTTGCATTTTCTTGTAAAATGTCCTCCAATAATATTTTATTTACAACCTTAAAAAGTCATTTATTGTAGTGTATACATATTACTGTTTTACACATGCAAACCCTGAAAGCCAGTACAAAGTTCAAATATAAATGCAAATCTAACTGTTCTTGCTTCAGTCTCCAACTAAAATGTTTCAAACATGTTTAAAAACTCATTTAATTCTGCTGTGCTTTAAAAACTACCGTGACAGGACTTGTGTATGGACTACAGACTGTTGTTTATATTGAGCGTATCTGTGTATATGACAGAAACTAGGATTCAAGAATCACTCCTACATCCCGACTCAAACACATACACCAAATATCAGTCATGTGATATGATGGATGGCCGCTGAGGTCGGAGGAGACTCGGAGGTCGCTGCGAGCACATTTCAGCAAGATAGAAATACAGTCAGAAATACACCAGGCAGGACAGGATCCTGTGTCACAGACGTGTCCACTCTCACATCAGACGTTTCCCAAGATACACTTCAAGACGCGGTCCCAGCCTGATTCAAACGTGTTATGTCAGTATTTATTAAAGATGCACTTTTTGTAAGAAATGATCAAAAAACTGTTTAAAACTGGATTCTGGCCTTACCAAAAAGCCATTCAAAAGCAGTCAAAACTAAACAAAACTTTAACTAATAGATATCACCATACTTTACCATTAAATGTGCATAGGAGGCATTTTCTTAATGAAAATGCACTAATTTGCATCCATTTCCAGAAGATAAATCTGAACACTGGATTAAGCCAGGTTCACAATTCTTGCTTAATTTTGCTGATATATTAGAGTTAAAGGTTTTTACAGAGGGGAATCAGAATATGTCTTTTTGTCACTCCATAAATAAGAAAATACTGCCAATAGACAGGGAAAAAAATACATTTTAACCACATTTTAGGAATAAAATTGTCAGTGCAAATGATATATGAACAAACCCCACAGTAAAAACCTTCAGAATATAGATAGGAACAAAACTGCTAAGTTTGGTGTTTGTACGTGCTGCTGAATTGGAGAAACAACTCTTTAAATATATGAATTGTATTCTACAGACACAAATAGATAAAGTGTAATAAAATAAACATTTAAATTGGATATTTTCTTTCCACTAGTCTGAAAGAAGATGTGTTATGAAAGTAAAAACAATCCAGTTCCTAAAATTTGACCAGTGCATGAAGAAGAATGGCTTTGTCTGTATAGTGCATTGCCTTAAAATAATGTGCAATGATGAATCGTTCACAATAGGAAGGAAACAGACCATTTTTCTTTCATGTTGACTTTAAATGTGACCCTGGACCACAAAACCAGTCTTAAGTGTCAATTTTTCGAAATTGAGATTTATGCATCATCTGAAAGCTGAATAAATAAGCTTTCCATTGATGTATGGTTTGTTAGGATAGGACAATATTTGGCTGAGATACAACTATTTGAAAATCTGGAATCTGAGAGTGCAAAAAACTCAAAATATTGAGAAAATCACCTTTAAAGTTGTCCAAATAAAGTTCTTAGCAATGCATATTACTAATCAAAAATGAAGTTTTGATATATTTACGGTAAGAAATTTACTAAATATCTTCATGGAACATGATCTTTACTTAATATCCTAATGATTTTTGGCATAAAAGAAAAATGGATAATTTTGACACATACAATGTATTTTTGGCTATTGCTACAAATATACCCCAGCGACTTAAGACTGGTTTTGTGGTCCAGGGTCACAAATTAATTTCTTGCACATAAAGTTTTCTGAACATTCCCTGTAACTTTTCTGGTTGAACTAGAGCAAGATGTGTGTTTTTGATGCCACTTGGGCCCTTGTCCTTAAATGGCATGTCTGTGTGTGTGCACGTATGTGTATGTGTATACTTAAGCCCAATGGACAAGTAGGAATGTCCGTTAACCCTGCGGTCCGTCACTGCTGAAACAGCAGCGGCTAAATCCAGATCCACAGACTAAAGGGCCGGATTTGGGCCTGAGGGTCAGAGAAACTGAAAACTCCCCCCGGACCGTCTCACAGTCTAGCAGACCACACCTGTCTGTCTGTCTCTTACACTCACAACCTTCAACTGAGCATGCTGAGCTGGACATTCAGGAGAGACATTTTATTTAGTAAACTAACAGCTGGATGGATATTTCCTTAAGAACCAGGTTCTAGTAGGAGATATTACTGTATTTTTGAAGGATCATGTGACACTGAAGACTGGAGAAATGATGCTGAAAATTCAGCTTTGATCACAGGAATAAATTACATTTTACAATATAATCACACAGAAAATGGTTATTCTGAATTGTAATAATATTTCACAATATTGCTGTTTTTATTGTTTTTTTTCACATACATTTTATATTTATTAAATAAACAGGCCTATTGTATTTCTTTCTATTTTTTGTTTTTCAAATAAATGCAGTCTTAGTGAGCAGAAGAGACTTTTTTTCAAAAACATTAAAAATCTTAAACTTTTAAACAGTAATATAATTGTCTGAAACATTATTTTTTCAACTTATAAAATGCTATAAATATGATAATATTTGTAATTTGCTCTGCATAATTTTCATGGACTGCAACTGTATGTGTGTGCTTACAGAATCCCGAGTCTCTGGACTCGTCGATCCAGAGCTGTCTGTCCGCCCTCTACCCACCGTTTGAGGTCACGGCCTCTACTGTCCTCAGCCAGCTCTTCCAGGTCATCGAGGGTCGTTACCACGGAGACGCCCTCCAGTGTCTGACCGACTTCCTCGTCCCTGCCAGGCACCTTCTGGAGAGCGTGCAGCAGGCGGCCTGTGTGAGTGTGGGAAAAATCACACATAAATGACCACAGAAATCATAACATACAGTCGAACTAGCAATGCACAAGGAAAACAGGTGTTTAAAATCATGAAAAACAGTTACAGGACCTAAAATATATGGATGTTTCTGCAACTAAGGGGTCTTTTGGCACCGTGGACATTTAGAAAATGAACTCTCCTGAAAGACTCTTCACACTCTCACTAGTTTAATTTGTCCAACAGTGAACATACATGAATCCCAAAAGAAATGTGCCATTTCTTGTGAAAGTCATGAACATATAGCCCATCACAGTGTCGTTTTCATCACATCTTAAATTATGTTTTTCTTTAATAACATTCTGTGATGGGAAGGATCTTTTAGACATTTTACATCATAAATAAAAGAATATTTTGATATTTTCCGTATAATTTACCCAAATTTCAGCTCATTCTTTCATTCTCGGCTGATTTCATAGCTGTTGTTTTATGTATTACAAAAAATAGGACTTTTTTAATAATAAAATAAAATGACATACTATTGCCAGAGCTGATTGCATAGCCAGTATTTCATGTATTACAAATAAAATTCAATAATATTTTGACATTTTCTGCATAATTTACCAAATGTTCAGGTCATTCTGTGATGGAAAAGATCTTCTTCTTTTTTTTAGACATTTTAAAATAATATTTTGATATTTCAGCATAATTCACCACATTTTCAGCTTGATTAGAAGAGAATTAATGAATAAAAATATATATTGTTCATAAGTGATATTTACCTTTGACTTGTTTTCTTGGCAGGTCACATATTTAATCTCAAGAGCTTCACTCACACTGTTGTCTTTCATATTTAAGAATGAAAATCTGAAATTAGAATAAAAAAGAAATTGTAAAAAAGGCATTTTATAATGCATATCAAAATACAGTACAAATCAAAATACAGTAACAAAATACATGATGAAGGCACAATAAAACGTTTCATAGAGAGTTTTAAATGTGACCGTCTACAGGGGGGGGGGGGGGGGGGGGAATTTTTAGTCAAAATTAACCCAAGACATAAGTGCCTAAAGTTGAGAAAACACCCTTCAACTTTTTCTTATTACATTCATATTACAGCATGTTAATAGAAAAAGTCCATGCAAACAGTATGTGTCAACTATTCTTACAGATGCTTTCTGATTAATAATAACAAGCAACACTTTGAAACTGACATTAATGTCTGAAAATAGTCAGTAGCATTTTGTCTTTAGCAACAGTGTCATACAGGGACGGTCTGAGCTCAGCTGATCTGAGAAGCGACTGCAGTCTTTCAGACGGATCATCTTTGAGGAGTCATTGAAATAAGTGCTCCAGACTGCCGTCTGACTTTCACTACAGACCGCAGAATCTGAGGTCAATTAATGAGTGACTGAGGCAGTCGGCCACGTGATGTTCATCTGCTCAGCGCAGTGATTATAGGACATGTCTTTGACATCAAGAGCATCGCTCCATGCTATTCATTTAATAAGCTCTTTTAATAAAGCCCTTTATCAGCCTGATCTTCCGGCCTGGGCTGCACTTCTTTATTTTCACTTCATAATCACTATCTTTGTTAGTAAAAGAAGAACAATCTTCATATAATCGACAGTAATTATTTCATTCTTGGCAGTCAGCATTTCACACTGGAATGTGAGCACTTCAGGAAGCTTAAAAATGCACTTAAATGTGACATATTGTGCAATATCAGCTGCACTGGCAAATCTTATTGCTTTATTATTTATAAATCAAAAGTTGTGAATAAAATGCATAAAAATTGCATTGATACGAATTATTATATATTTGTGAAAAGTACACACTTGTGAGTGCGCAGTAACTCACTATTCCATAAAAATTTTTCAATATCACTTTTTTTTACCCGAAAAATAAATAAATAAATAAATCAACACAGGTGATGCATTCTGGGAAATAAAGTATTCTTCCACCCTGGTCTACCAAAATTAACTTATTAAATATGATATGTAGAAATTAAAAACTATCTATCTGTACATCCATCCAACCATTTATCCATCCTTCCATATATCCTCCTATATCTCTATGTCTATCCATCCATCCATCTAAACTTCAAGGCTTACAAAAAAGCTTTTTCCAAGATGTTTTTGAACAAGGCTTTTATAAAGTCAGTTTGTCTTGTACTTTACAGATATGAGAATTTCTTTTATTTATCTATAATGAATTCTTTTGAACGGCTTGCTTAGATTCAAATTGAAATTGGAATTCTGCATCCCTATTGCTGCCACATTTCAGATTTAAATTTAAATGTAACATTCCAATTGGAATTTAAAAGGGATTCTCAACTGAGTTCTAAATGTCCTCCACTTAAATTGATTTTCTGTGTGTCCTGAACAGGCTCCGTACTCTCAGAAGCTGTTCAAGTTTTCCGGGTGGCCTTTGTGTTTACACGAACACATCGTGATCCAGCTTGCTCCCTTTAACCCTTTGCTGCTCAAACCAGGAGACTTTTACCTGCAGGTTGTGCCATTTGGCAACCAGGCAGCCCGCATCGTGGTCCAGAGCCTTTTGGAAATAGAGGAGGAGGAACTTGAGCTGGAAGAAACCCCAATTCCTGAGACCTCGTACCCCAGCATCTTCACTGAAGCCTGGCTTCTGGAACTCAACGAGGGGAGACATGGAACACCTCTGGCTCACTGCGTCCTCAAAACTGAGCAGGGCGTAGTCAAGGTTCCCTGGGAAGAGGTGGCCAATCCTGAATTTGAAGACGATCGGAGGATGGCCTCCTCGTCTCCATCAAACCAACAAGAATCTTTGAGTTTGTGCCATCCACATACACCTACCCCTTCTAATTTCTCCGTCGAGACAAGGATTTGGCCTGCACGAGATGGTATAGCAGTGTCCTTGCATTTGGTAGACAACAGCAGTAGTTCTAGATACGCTGAAATGGATCCAGCTCAGTCTGGGATGCGACCGGTGGGATGGGTGTCTCCAAACACATGGGACAGCAGAAGTTTGGATAGCAATTGCAAAGATCTAATGGACCTTACCAAAGAAACCCAAGGATACTCACAAACTTGGGCTCAACCTCATACTCCTCTGCTGAGGTCCAGTAGTGCTACTCAGGACCGTACGGCTTGTGTTCGCACTGTGAGGTTCGCAGAGGAACCCTGTACGCCGTGCATGCAGAGGAAACACGGACAAGGGACCAAAGCGCAAAAATGCCGGTACATGGATGCACAGGAGAAACCTATTAAACCCAAAGAAAGATCTGAGCATCCGAGTGAACCGAGAAGCTTTCACAGACCTGCTCAGGAAAATACAGCTTGTTGCAGCTCCTCAGAAACAGGTCCGTTAGGTAATTACTCCAGTGAAGGACATAAGGATCAGACACAGAACATTTCTCAGGACAAGATACGATGTTTTACTCCAGCTGTGGTTGGGACATCTGAAAAGTGCCACATTGTTGTCCAAGGAGAGACAAATGATGTGGATGGGAGCAGCTACTTTGAAATGATTCCCAGACTGCATGTGGTTCAAGGGAAGAAGACCACCGCTTTTGGACTCGTGTCTCCAAAGATACACAGAAGACGACTACCATCTCAAGGTTTGGAACATTTCGGATCAATCTACTGCATCTATCCATGCATCCATCCATCCATCTATCTATCTATCTATCCATCCAACCACCCGTCCAGCCATCCATAAACCCACCCATCAACACACCCACTTACCTATCTATGTATCTTTAAATCCATCCTATATATAACTATCTTTCCATCCATCCACCCACCCATCTATCCATCCTATTTCTATCTTTCATCCATCCATCCATCCATCCTCTATCTATCTATCTATCTATCTATCTATTTTTCTGTTCATCCATCCTATATATCCATCTTTTCATCCATCAATCCAGTATCAATCTCTTTCCAGGCATCCATTCATCCATGCATCCTATATCTGTCTTTTCATCCATCCATCCATCCTATATACATCTCCCTTTCCATCCAACAATTCACCAACCCACATACCCGACCATCCACCTTTTTACATCAACCCATCCATTCTATATCTTTTCATACATCCATCCATCTATCCATCCTATATCTCTTTCCATTCATCCATCTTATATCTATCATGCCATCCATCCATCAACCTACCCACCCATCTATCTTTCAACCCATCCTATATATATCTATCTTATCATCCATTCATCATTTCCATTCCATCTTTACAACAATCCACCATCTATCTTTCCATCCAAGAAAAAAGGAGAAAAGATCAATGTTAGATCAAATATGTTCAATATGTTTTATTTAAAGACAAGTCCTTATGATCTTATGAATCTTATTAGAAGCGAAACAATCTCTTTGATCATGTTTTAATGCATGTTGACTTATTCCTCTGAAGATCTCTCTCAGGACCCAAAAACTCTGTCCCCTCCTGTTACTGGACCACTGATAAATCTTTCAGATGCATCAGTGCAAGCTGAAACAGAGAGACCACCATCTAGATCATCCACACCTCCTCCACTTACAGCTGACGGCCTCCTTCACTCAGGAATGGTGTGTCTTACAGGTAAAAAAACATAAATATCTATAATGCCAAATGAATATCACATGCATTTTCATGCCTTGAAAATAAAAACCTTTGGTTTTCTATGTCATTTGGTTGTAAAAAAAAAAAAAAAAAATGTCAGAGAGGTAAAATTATCTAGCTGTCTGACATAGGTCAAAACTGCGAGGAAATTTGTGATAGTCTTGGTAACATCATTAAGAATGAGATCAGCAATGCTTTGCAATGAATGCCCTTTTCCCTCATATATTATTGCTAATTTCCTTTGCAAAAAAACTTAAATTATATGAATATAATTGATTTATATGCATGAAAATGTATATATATATATATATGTAAATTTTTCAATATTATAAAAATACTAAATATAAAATCAATTACATTTAAAATTAATATATGTTAATGTATTTTTATTTTAAATTATACAATTAAAATTTATGAATAAGTAAAAAAAAAAAAAGTATGTTTTTATTTTAGAATTATATATTTAAAATTTAAACCAATGAAAAAATGTATTAAAAATAAATCTGTTTTTTATTATGCATTTAAAATAAATAAATTTAAATGTATATTCTTTATGTTAAATTATATATTTAAAAAATATATATATCAATCTATCTATCTATCTATCTATCTATATTATATATATATATATATATATATATATATATGTATGTATGTATGTATGTATATATGTATATATATATATATATATATATATATATATATATATATATATATGTAGTTCCATTGGAAATTCAATGTTTTATATACCCTGCAAGGCAAATGAATACAGATGATCCCAGACTGCAGTAATGAAAGCATTAGCCACTTACAGGACAGCGCTATGTTTGTCATGGTCTAATGTCCGTCTAACCTCATCTGCCTCCTGCAGGGGCTCAGGACCGTTCAGGTCGAGCAGTTGTGGAGATTTATGGAGATCATCAGGTCTGGGCTTCTGCACCCATTTCAAGCCATGAGATCTGCAAACTACTGCTGTACTTCCACACCATCACCAGGTACAACATCTGCCCTACAAACACACAATAGAGATGTCCACTGCTGAAAGACTGATGTATGTTGTTTTTAGCAAAGAAAAAGATCTAGGGATGACGGTGGTGTTTGATGCAAGGAAGAAGCCGCCACATCCAGAGTTCACCAAAGCTCTCCTGATGCTCCAGGTGTGTGTGTGTGTGTGTGTGTTTGGGTTAAAACTGTAGCTTGAAAACCACTTTAGGTACTAAATCTTGAGCGTTTGTCCACAGGAACTCGATCCTCATGCTGTGCATTGGGTTCTCCTGCTGCTGAATAAGGACAACAGCCACAGTCATGAGAAAAGGCCCTGCGTTACGGTCAGGAGAGCTGCACACATACACTTGGCTTCAGTGGTTTTCTTTATAATATTGTTGTGCATGCATATTTCTAACAGACCTTGATCTTTTCAACCCTCTGCAGATGGAAACTGTGACGTCACTTAAGGCTCTTTATAAAACAGTGGACGTCAGTCAGCTGACTGCGGCTCTACACGGATCCTTCCAGTACAACCCCTGTGACTGGCTACAGATCCATCAGGTACATTACTGTGTAATCCCTACCAGCATTATTAATAAAATATTCATTAAAAAATATTATTATTATTAATTATTATTGTTATTGTTGTATTTTATTATTTTATATTATATTTAAAATTATATTATATTATATAAAATAATATGGTAACATATACTATATAATATTGTTATATTTTTACATTTATTATAAATTGTTATATTATTATTATTATTATTATTATTATTACTACAAATTTTTATTATTAATAGTATTTTCTATTTAATTATTTTATAAATACAATATTACAATTTATACTTTATTAAATTACATTATATTTAAAAATGATATTGTAATATTTAATAATCATGTTTTTATAGTAAAAATTTACAATTATTATTATTATTATTATTATTATATTTACATTTTATAAATATTAGTTTGTATTATCAATGATATTATTGTATTTAATACAAGATTATAATTGATCATATTATTTTACATTATATTTAAAAATACATACTATAATATTAAATAATACATTGTTATTGTTACATTGTTTAATTATATATACATACTAAAACATTATCATTATTATTATTATTATTATTATATTTATAATTTATTATATGTATTATTATATTTATTATATTTATTTATAATTATCATTTTTACAAATATTACTTTATATAATTATGATATTATATTTTAAAATATATTAAATAAAATATATTACATTACATTATATTTAAGGAATAATGTAATTTGTAGTATACACTTACACATACATGAATACATTATCATGGATATTTATTATTATTCTTAATTTGTTTTAATAAATTAGTATTTTTACTTTATAGTTCCTCTAACCTTGCATATTTGTATAAACATGCAACATTTTTATGTTACAGAAACTGTATCCATTTGTGTCAGATCTTCAGGAGGCATCCGCTCTGCTATCAGGAGCCATAAAGAAACTGGAAGGCGTTCATAAAATCGACACAGTGCAGGTCATTAAACATTTTTCTCTGTTCTTGTTCTGTCTTAAACCAACCTCCCACCTCCGATACAGATTATTCATAAATAAGAACATGCTGTGTAAAGATGATACACAGACTTCTATGAATAAGTAAAATGGCAGAAATGATTGTGTGTGAATCAGGATGTGCAGCAGTGCATTGAGGAGCAGGGAGCTCTAATGAAGGATGTGCTGGAAGACGCCCGATTGGTCGGTTTGCAAAGGGGAGGCGGAGCCATGCTGGCGAGGCTGAGGCGGGAAACTGAAGTGAGGTCACCAGACTGTGAACAGAGCCGGTAAACACACATTTAAACACACTTCAGCTTCAAACACATTCTACTGAACTCACAGATAATACTGAAGGGACCTGATGCAGTAAATCATCCGTGTTTTCCCGCAGTGAGGTGATAGACACAGTCACACATCTGTACAACGCCATGGAGGAGCAAGTGCACATCCTGGCCAGGAAGTCCAATATGTCCCTGCAGCACCTGGACTTCCTGTTACAGCTCAGAGAGATGGAGTCCAGGTTTACAAAGGTACAATCAGAAAATCAGTTTTACTTAAAATAGGTTTTACTTGTACTTTAAAGATGAAACATCTGGGGTTTGTAAAAAAAATAAAATAATGTTTTTGAAAGAAGTCTCTTCTGCTCACCAAAGCTGCATTTATTTGACCAAAAATACAGCAAAAACTGTAATATTGTGAAATATTATTACAAATTAATGTAACTGTTTTCTGTGTTAATATATTATAAAATATAATTTATTCCTGTTATGCAAAACTGTATTTTCAGCATCATTACTCCAGTCTTCAGTGTCACATGATCCTTCAGAAATCATTCTAATATGCTGATTTACTGCTCAAGAAACATTTTTGCTTCATATTTTTGTGCAAACTGTGATACATGTTTTTTTTAGGATTCTTTAAAAAAGAGAAAGTTCAAAAGAACAGTATTTGTTTATAAGAAAACTTTTTAACAAACATCTTTCCTGTCACTTTTGATCCATTTATTATAATATTATTGTATTACATAATATTTATACATTATTACTGTTATATTTTAATTCACATATTTATAAATAGTAACAATTATATTCTATTATATTTAATTATATAATATTATAATTAATATTACATTTGATTATATTTACAAGTAATATTGTCATATATTTATTATGATATAAACATTAAAACATTACTATTGTCATTTATTGCTCTTTCCAACATTAAAAATGTCCTTACTGTCACTGAGTAATGAGTCCTTGCTGAATAAAAGCATTTATTTCTAAAAATTTGACCTCAAAATTTTGAACAGTAGTGTACATTTGTCTTTTGCATTCAGATGCACTGAGTTGAGAAAGCATATCTCTCTGTAGATTAAGGACTGGTTCGACACTGAAGGAGAAACGTGGCTCCTGCAGGCTGAATCTGTGGACGACTGCAGTGAACGAATCCAGCAAACGCTGCAGAGTTTCAAAGCTTTTCTCTCCGAAGCAAACGTAAGTGAAAGTGAAGAAACTTCATGGTGTGCCGCTACAGAAGTGTCTTCAAAAATGTAAAGATTAGACCTCAACTTTGCCATCAAAATCATTAAGTGGTTAAAAATCTGTAGTGTTTAATCTTGATACATGTTTCTGGTCAACTATCAGGAGCGACAGCATCAGGCGATGATGCTGGTGTCGGGTGCGGAGAGCATTCAGGGGCCAAACTATCCCGAGATGGAGGTGTTTCATAGGATGGTGTCTGTGTTTAAATCCAGCCTGGCTGATTTTGTGTCTCGGGCCGAGCGCTGCTGTGAAGAGCTGGGGATGATGGTGTACATCTGCCACTTCTGTGAGAGGGTATGAAAGCCTCTTTCATGGTAACAATTAGCAGAAAATTGCAAACCAATGGCTCAAAAATGATTCTCTTCCAGGTTTTAAGACCTGGAACAACTCTATAGCCCTCCTAATTTAGTGAAACTCACAGAATATAACTCATGAGATCTTGCTGCCACCTAGTGGAGTGTTATATGCTATAACTAGTCAAAAAGTATCAATTTGCCTTCTTTTAGTAATTTCATTCGGCCAGTTCAATTAGGAAATAATCTTTTATTTCAAATCTGTTTTAGTTAGGATGCTTTCTTAACTAGAAAGCACATTCAACTTCCAAAAGTAAATCTGTTTAGATTTTGTTTAAATTAAGTTCCATGATTATTATCAGATGAGGTGACCTTTTCACTGGAGGAAGCGTCATTATGGATTATCAAGGGCGTAGAACTTAGTAAGGATGCTCGGGACATGTGCCTAGTATCCAGCGACTTCTAAATTGTCCCTAGCAATAATTTAGATCAAACAATGAAATATATATATATATATATATGTAACCACTGTTATTGTAAATTTGGTCGCATCTGAAAGAGGTCATACCATTGATATTACCTGAGAAGTTAAAGTAAATACGCTGGAAAACTGCACGCGTTCAAGGACGTACATTTAATAAATGAGCGGAGTAAGAACATAAGGTAGCCGAAGTCTCTATATGCACAGTTCAGATGAATGATAAAATTTACAGTTCTAAGTCTAGAACCGGTTTAAGTCTATGCAGGCGTGTCCCATGGCGTATTGAATTAGAACATTGTCAAATAGCCTAAGTGTCTAAATAATATAAAATGCATTATATATATATTATGTAAACGAGTAATTGTTAACTAGCCTAATACTTTATTGCAATTACACAATCAATCAACTTTGCATGTGTGGTGGATAGCACAAAAGACCATTTTACAAAAATAAACATTTAAGCAAACAAACCTTAAGAGGGAGCATGACCCAGGGTCCAATGTTCAAACCAAAACTACACCCTATGAAATCTGTGGTTCATCTGCTTCTCCCATTTGCTCTTTTTACATTGTATTAGTCTATATAGAGTGACAGTCAAACAGATACAACAATTTATCAAATATTTATTACAAACTATACTAATAAATGTAACATTCATCTAAGTGGTATGAGATGACTGGATGCTTTCAACTGATTTCCTATAGAACTGTCACCATGTGAACTGCAGTGGTCAAACTATATAAAATATAGTGAATTAAGCCACAGACTCGATCATAAATGAACAATGTTTCCATCTACAGTCTTAAAAATAAAGGTGCTTCACGATGCCATAGAAGAACCTTTTTGGCTAAATGGTTCCATAAAGAACCTTCAACATCTGAAGAACCTTTCTGCTTCACAAAAGGTTCTTTGTGGTGAAAGAAGGTTCTTCAGATTATAAAAAGGTAAGGAAAAGATGGTTCTTTAAAGAACCTTTGACTGAATGGTTCTTTGTGGAACCAAAAATGGTTCTTCTATGGCATCGCTTGAAGAACCTTTTGAAGCACCTTTATTTTTAAGAGTGTAACATGTATTTTGAGCTGCAGCTCATCATATTAATGAAGTGTTTCACTAGCTAGCAGTAAACCGGTTACCTCACCTGAATATGTTACGGGACATTATGATTCACAAATCATTTGATTTAAATCGGAACTTCGGAGCGGGTTCGTGAATCATTTCACGAATTGAAAGATTCATGATATGGGCTCCGAAGTCCCGATCTGAAATGATGACTTTGGAGCGGATCGCGAATCATTTAATTAGCGGTGCGTTCCAAACGGGATATATCGCCCTCCGAAGGGCACTTCGGAGTGAAAACAGTCATGGCCGCCATACTGAAGTGTCGTTCCAAACCGAAGTGCTCAAAACTAGCCACTTCAACGGGCCCTTCGGAATGAAGGATTTCGAATGATACAATTGATGGACACTTCGGGCCCCCATGATCTTTGTGCAGATTTTTTGCATGATGACGGAGCCTCCGTATGGCACGGGATGATTGTTCTCAGAAGGGCACTTCAAGAAACAGTTGTTTGATCCCCTACACCCTTCAACCCTTCGAAGCTCTCACTCCGGAGGGTAAACCCTTTGAAGGGATTAGGCCATAGGGATGAGCCCTTCTGAATGGAACACAGGGTAGGTCGGAACTTCGGAGCGGGTTCGTGAATCTTTTGATTCAGATGGAGACTTCAAAGCGCGTATCGCGAGTCGAGACTGCGGAGCGTGTATCACGAATCATTTGATTTAGATCGGAACTTCGGAGTGGGTTCGTGAATCATTTCGCGAATTGATACATGCTCTGAAGTCCCGATCTGATAGTTGGCGAATCATTAGTCAGACCGGACTTGCGGAGAACAGATCGCGAATCAATTAGATCGGAACTTCGGAGCGGGTTCGTGAATCATTTGATTCAGATCGGGACTTCGAAGCGCGGATCGCGAATCATTTAATTCAGATCGGGACAATCTTCTTTCTTTCTATCTTTCTCTTTCGCTTTTGTTTCTTTCTTTTTCTCCTTCTTTCTTTCTTTCTTTCTTTCTTTCTTCCTATCTGACATCAAACCATTAAGGCAGAACAGTTATAAAAGAAAAAAAGAAAGAAAAAGTAAACACAGATACAAATCCCTTAAGAATGGTTTTATTATGTAAAGGTGTAGTAACCATGTTTTTTGGCGTATTAATCACACTTTCACTACAAATACCATGATTAAACTATGGTTAGTGTAGCAAAACCATGGTTCATTTTTTTTTTTTTTTTTTTTTTGTAGTAAAATGGTTCATTTTCGTAAGGGACGTGTTGCCATCATTTGGCAACACATTTTTTGTCAACATAATCCTCACTGTGTGTAAACAAAATCATAATTGTTTTCAGGCATCAGCTGCAGCCAGTGATTGCAGGCGATGTTTGGAACAAGAGCAATACTGCAGTTCTCCAGATGAAGAGCGCTGGACACATCTTCACACTTACCTGCAGAGATTAGACGAGTTTTCTCCTGAGCACTTCCAGGACGTGAGAGCGCAGGCCTGTTCCAGCTCCAGAGCTCTGCGGGTTTGGGAGGCTGCCTGGATCCACTGCCAGGAGGTCCGGCGACAGCTGGAGGAGAGACTGGCGCTTCTGGAAGGAGCTCAAACGACCGCTGGACATTGCTCTGATTGGCCGGAGGTCATTCCAGGTTAGGATTCAGAAGCGTCTGTATAAGACAGGGCTGGGTCGTATGACATGGAAGCTTAAATAAAAAAAAAATTAATTGTAATTTCGACTTTTTATTTCACAGTTCAGACTTTTTCTGTCACAATTGCAAGGTATAAACTTGAGATTAAGATTTTTAAACTTAATGAATTTAAGATTTTTTTCTCCATATTGTGAGTTTACATTATGTAATTCAGACCTTTTTCCTTAGAACTGCTAGTTATAAGCTTGCAATTCTTACTTTTTTCTCAGAATTTATATTTATAGAGAGAGTTTATATCTCACAGTTGCAAGTTATATACTTGCAATTGCAATTTTTCTCAGAATTCTGAGTTTACATTATGTGCAATTCTGACTTTTTTTCTCAGAAATGTGAGTTATAAACTTGGAATTGACTTTTCTCCTAGTTGTAAGTTTACATCATGCAATTCTGACTTTTTCCCTCAGAAATTACAAGTTAAAAACTCGCAATTGCGACTTTTTTTCTCCAGATTCTGAGTTTACATCATGCAATTTTGACTTTTTCTCCAAATTGTAAGTTTACATCATGGATTTCTGACTTTTTTCACATCATGTAATTTTTCTTAGAATTGCAAGAAACAAATGTGGTAATGGCCATGGGGTAAAAAATAAACTTAATTTCCCTTTAAATTAAATTGCCAGATATTTTATTGTTTTAAGCATAAAGTCACTTGATTTTGACAGATTTGGTAGAAAACCAGACTTAATATCTCAAGTCATTTTGCTTCTCAGATAAATGTATCTTAATTAGTGCTGTCAAACGATTAATCGCGATTAATTGCATCCAAAATAAAAGTTGTTGTTTACATAATATATGTGTGTGTACTCTGTATATTTATTATGTATATATAAATACACATTCACGTAGATATTTAAGAAATATATATTATGTTTATATATTAAATGTATTTATATATAATATAAATTATATGAATATAAAAATATAGATGTAAATATTTTCAAAATATATACTCTATGTGTGCATATTTGTATATACATAATAAATATACACAATACACATACATACTATGTAAACAAAATTTTTTATTTTGGATGCGATTAATCATTTGACAGCACTAATCTTAATTTAAGAAATTCAGATATTTGTACTGGAAAACAAGACAAAAGTACCTTGAAAGAAAATGATTTTTTGCGGTGTAAAACTTCTCATATTTTGAAATATCGTCCATCTCTAGTACAAGATGAGCATGGGATTGTTCCTGAGCTGTCGGAGAGCAGGGCGAGTCGGGCGAGGGACAGCACTGTCACCTGCTTCAACTTCAGATCCAACCACAAAACCCGGAAAGAGGCCAAAACCGCTCAGCCTGTGAAGGAAAATCCTGCAGAATGCGACCAAAAAGGCAAAAACATTGGCAGGAAAGCATCCCAAGAGCAGAAACCCGTGGCAGGCTCAAGTACAGTGGGCTGCCAGTGGTTTCCTTGGCAGAACGCAGCCAGCAGAAACATCAGCAAGGGACCTGAGCTCCACATCTGCCAGAACCAGCCGTACGTGAACTCTCGCCACGGCAGCTTCTGCTCTCAGACGGCCTGTGAAGAGACAGAGGGCACTAGAGACGTCTCTGTGTTCACAGACAGCTGGAGAACCGATGGAGAAAACACTGCATCCACCCCAGAAAGCCCAAACACAACCATGTGAGTTATACTGTGTTCTTGTGCCCACTGTAGAGACTTAAAGATAACATGAAATTAACACGGCTACCGTTTACATTAATGTACTTTAAAGCAGAGGTCTTCAACCCTGTTCCTACAGAGATTAGCTTCAACCCTAATCAAACACACCTGAAGCACCTAATCAAGCTCTTCAGGATTGCTTCAAAATACTCATGCAGGTGTGCTGAAGCAGGCTGACAGTGGGTCCCCAGGAGCAGGGTTGAAGACCTCTGCTTTAAAGGGTTTCTGGTCTTATTATGAATGATTCATCAGCGAGCATTATTCTAAAAGACAAAAACATTTTTTAATGTCATCTTTAATCAAAATGTAACCCTTTTTTTCTCTGCTTTTGAAACAACCTTTGATCCATTCAAATCCTGATTGATAAAGCCCTACATCATTTCCCATAGTATATACAGTTTTATTCAGAATTGTGAATTTTTGTATTCAATGTAATTCAAATAAATTAAAAATAAATGTAAAAATTAATAAAATATGTAATAATTCAATTTAAATTAAAGTTAAGTCATATTTTTTAAATGCACTGTGAATAATATTTCATGTTGTCTTTAAATATAAAGATGAAACACTGTGAGTTGAAACTACTTACCTTGAAGATGCACTTTGTTTTCTAGCTATTAGTACTACTCAAAAGTTTGGAGTCAGTGAGATTTATTTAGGTTTTTGAAAGAAGTCTCTTTTGCTCACCAAGGCTGCATTTATTTGATCAAAAATCCGTGCTGAAAACAACTATTCATTTCTTTTTCAAAAATAAATCTTACCAACTCCAAACTTTTGAACAGTAGTGTATAATGGGGGGGAAAAACAGTCTCAATATTTTTCATGCTATTTCTTTCTCTGTCCAAAAGCTTACACTGATGTCAGAAAGGTAAAGTTACAGTAAAAAGAGCAAATAAAACATTTTAAAAGTGGCAGTACCATGTTAAAGTAGTGGTTTCAGATGGTTCATTAACTACAATTGTGATACTAATGCTAAACATAATAAGCATAATAATAGATTTCTATAATAATCATAATTTCTATAGTAATATTTCCATGGTGCCACGTATAAAAAAGGGTACTTTTCTGAAGTGAAGGCTGTCACAGCTGATATTATAGATTTGGATTATTTTAGAAATACATTCTCATCTTTATTTCCCTGCAGGAAGCTTCATCGCGTCATGGAGGAGCTCCTGCTGACGGAGGTGGAGTACGTCCGCTCTCTCGGCTACATCTTGACTCACTACTTCCCCCTGCTGTCCCGATCGGACGTCCCGCAGGATCTGCGCGGTCAGCGCGGACGAATCTTCGGTAACCTGGAGAAACTGTACGACTTCCACTGCCAGCACTTCCAGCAGGACCTGGAGGCCTGTCAGGCAGAACCGCTCCGAGTCGGACGCTGTTTCCTCAATCACGTGAGACGGCACTGTAGTTTGATCGTAATCGTGCCGCTTTCATTTTAAACAGAATATCATTTTAACCTTGTACACATATCTATTAAAACAGAGAGAGAGTTTTGGACTTTACGCCCTTTACAGCAAGAACAAACCCCAGTCTGATGCACTAATCCAACATCACAGATACTTCAAGGTGAGGAACCTACAGTTTGTTATACAAAATATACAAAATATACATATAAATATATAAAAATATGTTATAGTATATACTATATTATAATTTAAAATATATTATGTCTATATTATTTTACATTTATTATGTATTATGCATTTTCATTTAAATAATATTAGTGTATGATTTATTATTTAAATATTCATATATATTTCTATAATACATATATAAATAATATGTATTATATAATATATATTTATAATGTTTTTAAAATATATTTAATTATTTAAATAACATACATGCAAAATATAAATATATAAAATAATGTGTACTATATAAAAATGTAATAATCTAAAAATAATATATAATATATATATATAAATTTTCATTATTAATATAAATAATACAAAAAAATACAAAAAATACAAAATTGTTTAAATATATATATATATATATATATATATATAATCCTACAATTATTTCTGCATTTGTTGCTCTTTCTTCTGACTTTAATTAAAGTGAATGGGAATGAAATCAAACCTCTCTTCTCTGTCCAGCGTAAGCAGATGGAGTTGGGCGACAGCATGGATCTCTCCTCGTACCTGCTGAAGCCGGTCCAGAGGATCAGTAAATACAGTCTGCTGCTGCAGGAGATCCTGGACGAGTGTGTGCCGGATCAGAGCGGAGAACGAGAGGAGATCCAGGCGGCTCTAGAGGTGGTGCGATTCCAGCTGCGGCACGGGAACGACCTGCTCACCATGGACGCCATCCGCGACTGCGATGTTAGTGGCAGAGCTTCAGGATGGATTTTGAATAACCTGTTTAAAAAAAAGTGATCATTTACCAAAAACATTTTTTTCTTTGGAACAAGAATTTTGGTCTTTTTCTCACACACCTGGAACTGGTTTTCTGTAATATGAAAATTGTAATCATGACTTTAATTACTATTGTTCTGTTTCTTCAGCTAAATCTCAACGAGCAAGGCCAACTGATTCGGCAGGATGAATTCTGGGTAATTTTCCGTAAGAAACGTTCCCTCCGGAGAGTGTTTCTCTTCCAAGACGTCATCCTCTTCACCAAGACCAAAAAAAATGACCGTGGAGATGATGTGTACGTTTACAAAATGTCTATCAAGGTATGTGTGTGAGAACAGTAATATTTCTATTCATAAGAGAATCTTGAAAAATAAAACATGTCACGGTTTCCACATAAAAATGAAGCAGCACAACTGTTTTCAACACTGATAATAATCAGAAATGTTTCTTGAGCACCAAAATCAGTATATTAGAATGATTTCTGAAGGATCATGTGACACTGAAGACTGGAGTAATGATGCTGAAAATTCAGCTGCGCATAACAGGAATAAATTACATTTTACTATATATTCAAATAGAAAGCAGTTATTTTGAATTGTGATTATATTTCTTAATTTTACTGTTTTTACTGCAGCTTTAGTCAAATAAATGCAGCCTTGATGAGCAGAAGATACTTCTTTCAAAAACACTTAAAAAAATCTTAAATTTTTGAACAGCAGTGTATAATAAAACTTTTTCTAAATAACTTCTCTACCTACAAATGCATTTTGCAAATAAATAAATAAATAATTCTTACTGACCTTAAATATATATTTTATCTTCATATGTTTTCCCTGGGAATCAAGCCCATTCATTCAGAGTCAAAACTTACAGAAAACCTCAGTTCTCGTTTTCAAACACCGTTAGGATTAAGTAAGATATGTTTGATAAACTGCACACTTTTATTTCATTTAAAGTTCACTTAATGTTTCTCTGTAGACCTGTGAGATTGGAATGACTCACTCGTGCGGGGTGAGCGGCAGGAGTTTTGAGATCTGGTTCAGGAGGAGACGCTCCCAGGACACCTACATCCTACAGGCCGAGACACGGGACGTCAAAGAGGCCTGGACCAGAGACCTGGAGCACATACTGTGGGAACAAGCACTGAAGAGCCGAGGTCAGGGCATAACACAATACAATATATGTGACCCTGGACCACAAAACCAGTCATAAGTGTCAATTTTTCAAAAATGGCCGAGATACAACTATTTGAAAATCTGGAATCTGCAAAAAAACTCAAAATATTGAGAAAATCGCCTTTAAATTTGTCCAAATGAAGTTCTTAGCAATGCATATTACTAATCAAAAATTAAGTTTTGATACATTTATGGTAAGAAATTTACAAAATATCTTCATGAAACATGATCTTTACTTAATATCCTAATGAGTTTTGGCATAAAAGAAAAATCAATCATTTTGACCCATACAATGTATTTTTGGCTATTGCTACAAATATACCCCAGCGACTTAAGACTGCTTTTGTGCTCCAGGGTCACATATGTGACCCTGGACCACAAAACCAGTCATAAGAGTCCTTTTTTAAAAAAAAAAAAAAAAAAAAAAGCTTTCCATTGATGTGTGGTTTGTTAGGATAGGACAATATTTGGCCGAGATACAACTATTTGAAAATCTGGAATCTGAGGGTGCAAAAAAATCAAAATACTGAGAAAATAGCCTTTAAAGTTGTCCAAATGAAGTTCTTAGCAATGCATATTACTAATCAAAAATGAAGTTTTGATATATTTATGGTAGGAAATTTACAAAATATCTTCATGGAACATGATCTTTACTTAATATCCTAATGATTTTTGGCATAAAAGAAAAATCAATCATTTTCATACAATGTATTTTTGGCTATTGCTGCAAATATACCCGTGCTACTTAAGACTGATTTTGTGGTCAAGGGTCACATATGGTAAAGTATTGTAAATTAGGCATTTATAGGCAAAGTTTAAACGGTTAGAGGTTACTGTACACGCTGTTTGTTCTTGTAGTTTGACTTGATTTTTGTGTTTCAGAGCTGAGGAGACAGGAGAGATTGTTCATGGGAATGGGTTGGAAACCTTTTTCCGACATTCAACCCAGAAATGCAGCCGTTAGCAATCACGCCGTGAACGGTGACGTCACAGGAAGAGGTATTTATCAGCCAATCACAGGCTGACAATTTGCATGCACATAACGGATCTCATGGTATAAACTCAAGGGTGTAGGAACGGTTTGAAAAATATCCTGAAATGCCAGTTATTCTAGTGTATTTATTATGAAAATTTCACAATTAGGATTAAAACACTATTGCAACAACTATGAATTAAAAAATGCATAGTTTTATCAAAGATGACTTCTCTTCTGTTGTCTTTTTCATCAGGTAGTTTATTTTCTGTCAGAGCCTTGGCACACAAACTTTACCAGGTGTGGCTTGGGTCATGGATATTAATTACATTGGGATGTAACTAATCTGCAACTAATTCGCTGAAAGGCAGATAATAGTTAGTGAATGCTAGCTTTAATATGATTACCGCTTAACACTTGCGCATTTGTTCAACCCAATTCCAGGCTGACATAAGCTTCTGGTTGATCTTAAAGAGATAGTTCACCAAAAAATAAAAATTCTCTCATTTACTGACAGTCCAAACCTGTATGACTTTCTTCTGTGGAATGAAAAAAAGATATTTTGAAGAATGTTTTTAACTAAACAGTTTTGGGTCCCATTGACTTCCTTTATATGGATGCAAAAAAAGTCAATGGGACCCAAAACTGTTTGGTTACCAACAGCCTTCACGAGTAAATGATTACAGAATTGTTTAATTTTTGGGTGAACGATCTCTTTTGAAGCTGTCTTTTTACACAGCAATGCTTTACAATTTCATTTCATTTGCACTGCAGCCAAACAAAATCTATGAAAGTCTGTTTCTGCCACAGAAGAAAAATTTAAAAAAGGTAATTAGGACTATTTCTCTCACAATTTAGGACTTCTTTTCTCGAAATACTGAGGAAAAATTGCAGAATTGCCAGATATAAACTCAATATAGAAAATATAGAACTCACAATACGGAGAAAAAAAAAAAGATAAGAATTCTCATAATCTGACTGACTTTCTCAAAGTTTTGAGTTTCCATCTTGCAAAACAAAAAAAAAAATCAAAATTGTGAGATATAAACTCGCAATTCTGAGAAAAAAGCCAGAACTGAGATGTAAACTCAGAATTGTGAAAAAAAAAAAATTCAGAATGATGAGATAAAAAGTCACAATTACCTTTTTTATTTTTTTAACCTTTGTCAGAAACAAGCTTTCATAAAAATCAGCCTTTCTCAAATGCAGACTAATGATTATCTAAACGTGAGGACATACAGTATAATAGTTGCTACGCCCCTGAAAAAAATTGCCTCATTTATAGCTGCTTTAATTTTATTTCAGTCCTGACCTGAATTTTCCATTACTTTTCTTCTGACAGAAGTTGTAGGAATCCTGAAAAGACCCAATCCCTTGGTGTCTAGCCTTCAAAGGGGTGTGGCTTTGCCACGTCCAGATTCGATTGGCTCTGGCAGCAGCACATCAACCGCAGGCAGCCACTCATCATCCTCGTCTGGGCGGGGCTCCATGTCACCCAGAGTTTTCCAAGGAAAATACGGTAGCAAACGCTACTTACTACTACTGGACAGTGTCTATATATTAAGGTAAAGGCCTGAATAACATAAAATCCATCTCTCCTTCCATTTTTTATAGATTCCTCTACAGAGAACGCAGGTTTATTTAGCTGTGCTGATCACAATTGCCCCACAAGAAGGAGAGCATCTGTGTCGTCACTGCTTTACTCCAGACCTTCAGCGTGTCAGTCGTCTCCCACTCATGCGCTTCACTACGGCTCACCTGCCATGTCCAGGAAGAAGCTCAGTCCACAAACAGATGCTCACGGCTCTCTCAAGGTTGAGAAATAAACACGCGTCCCAGTGAGCTGCCTTTCCAGGCAACATTACCAGGCAAAGTGATGCTGACTTATAAAATAGCACACTCTAAAAAAGCCAGAAAAATAGAGTTCAATGTACTATGTTAAGGCAACACACTGCACTCAAAAACTTTTTTTTTTTCTATTTCAGTTTTAAGATTTTGGACTATTTGTTTCGGACAAGTGGAAAGAAGAATTCCAAAATACACTTTTAAGTGTTTATTTTGACACTGAAAATGAGCAAAAACTAGGGCTTGGAATAGAGCTTAATACTGATGTTCCATAGGAAAAATTCTTTTTTTAAACATTTTTCTGTGTTTACCGCAGTGTCAGTTTCAAGAGCCGATTCGCTCTAAGGCATCAACAGACGTCTAGCTGCAATAAAGGTGAGTTACGAACAGTGATTCACTGCATGCTTACGAGAGACTATATTATTACAAATCCAAATGATATATATACACAAGTATGTCCAAGTATCATACAGTACACTTGCGTAGGGTGATGTACTGCATATGTGGCCCAGGATCACAAAACCAGTCTTAAGTAGCATATTTGTAAATTTCCTACTGTAAATATATCAAAACTTCATTTTTGATTAGTAATATGCATTGCTAAGAACGTCATTTGGACAACTTTAAAGGCGATTTTCTCAGTATTTAGATTTTTTTGCACCCTCAGATTCCAGATTTTCAAATAGTTGTATCTCAAATCCTAACAAACCATACATCAATGGAAACCTTATTTATTCAGATTTCAGATGATGCATAAAGCGCAATTTCAAAAAATTGACACTTATGACTGGTTTTGTGGTCCATGGTCACATATAAGCTACTATATAGCAAATCTCAACTGCTTGATTGCTTATATCGCCAGCTCTAATCTGCTAAATGTAAGACACAAAGATATTAAGATATTATAAACATGAACATCATGATTTTCTAAGGTACTTGTATTGTAAAAAGCACTATACAAATATATTTTACTTGACTAGTACCTGCTCTCTTAATGGGATTTGGGACGTCATTAAATATGTGCAAACATTAAATATATGCAGCTGATAAATTATTATTTTCTGAATGATACTACTGATGCAACATTTCCACAGGCCTGCTTACATCTCTCCAGAAGCAGTTCACTGATGTCAGATCAGGTTATGAGATTCTCCAGCCAGTTAAATCTACAGGAAACTCATGATTCACCTGCTGAAGAACAAACCAGAACAGATTTTTGTGGGAATAAATGCCATAGGTACATAAAACAAGATGATATTGACCAGATCTGAGACACTGGAGCAGTTCTTTACTTTCAGTATTGACCATCTTAGAAGACATGTGTGAGGAACTACTATAGAAATATTCTGTTAAAGCTTGACTTATTGTGCAATTGTTTTGCATGAGACAATATTTCTTGAACTGTAAAAATGAATTTTGAAATCAGATACAATGCAAATGCAATGTTCAATATTACAGCCACCAGGATATAGACTAATAGCCAAACATTTGTTCTTTGATCATCAAACTTCCTGCTGTAACTCTGAAATGTTGTGCTTTGTACATTTATTTAGCTCAAAAATCCCAGTATAGTTTATGGGGTTCAGGGAACATTGAAAACATATACACACAATCGCTTGAAAATTAATTTTGATAACAAATTTGGACAGTCTAAGCATTTTACACAGCATGTGTGAAAGTACTGGACTGTTCATTTTGTGTACTGTAATATACCGGATGTCAGTACCTTATTTTAGTATTTAAAAGATTTAATAAATAAAAGGTCATTAGAATTTGCTTTGTTTGGTGTCTTTCTTTAGAAACAGAGACAGCAAGACAAACAAATATGCATTAGCAGCCATAAAATTCTGCTATTTTAGTATTCTTTATATCTATTATAATATTTAGATTTTTTTTTACATTTTCAGTTTTCATTTTAAATTTTAGTCTAATTTTTAGTAAATTTGTTATGTGCTTGTCATTTTTGTTTTTTTGCTTTAAAATATATTTATTTGTATTCAACTTTGTCAGATGAACATGCATTAGCAGCAAAACAATCTTATTTTATTTTTATTTTATTTTAGCATTATTTATATACTATAAGTAAAGTATTTACAGTTTTTTTAATTTGCTTTTTTTAGTTTTTAGTTTTCATTTTAGCACATTTGTTGTTTTCCATTTCTATTTTTTGTTTACAAATATATTCAAAATATTTGTATTCACCTATTTTATTTTAGTTTTAATAATTTCAGTACTTCAACTTATATGTTAATGTATTAAAAATGTATTAAGATGTATTTCAGTTTTAGTTGACAATAACAACACTGATACAATCAATATTGCACAGTTTGCCTTAAACAGCATCTATAGTAAGTGAATAAACTGATATATGTAAATAAAGTTCTAATAAACATCCACTTATCCAAGTGGCTTCTTACTTGATGAAACGAATTGTACTAGACAATCTACAGTGATCTGAATTACAAAGTGATTAACTCAGTGAGACTGAATTATCTTCACTACAGTGAAGGTCCAACCCGATGCCAGAATGAAAGTCTTTAATAATGCTCTATCAACATTAAAGCACAAAAAAGTTATCTATACATAATTCATTGAATGTTTTTAGGTGAATGTTCATCTAACATTTTACACATTATGTTCTGAGAACATTCAAAAGTAACATTCCTATAATGTTTGTATAATTGATAAAATGAAACAGATGTTTTAGCTAACATTCAGAGTTTTGAATGTTCAGAAATAACAGAAACATTAGCAAAATGTTCTTAGGATATATTTTGTAAGCTGGGGGCAATAAGCACACAAACAAGTCCAAACAAATCAAATCAAGAAACCCCTAGAGGAAAAACCCTGTCAGAGCCAAAACTGACCAGTGAAAGTGACTCTCTGATTAACAACTTTACAATTGTATAGAGAGAGAGAGATCATAATTAATGTGCTTCTACAACCCCACAGAGACTGTTTGTCAGAAATAGACTCATGTAACATGACATGCTGTAATGTGATTTAATGCCACCGGTCATGGAAGACAGTAACTGTCATAAATAAGAGCCGGGGTTCAAAGTCTACAGCGCGTCCCCTGACACCACCGTAACATTAGGACGCAACGCCCGAAATATCTCTCCAGTGACCGCAACACCAGCTGAAGTCAACCAACACGAGTCACACGCCGAGCATTACCGCCGGAGACGATGGACAAAGGTAGGATCGGCTACATGGCAGCTTTAGAAACAAATACAAGCACGTTTTTGTGGTGCATTTGCATATTTATTGAGGAGAAATTGTTTACTGGAAATGCAAAAGCATGGTCAATTCTTTGCGTGTTTCAGTGTACGTAAAGCATTATAGAAATCTGATATCTGAAGCATGCAAAACAGTTTCTTTGCTTCACTTATCAATCAAACAAATAATTGCATTGCAATACCTACAAAATGTTTGTCTCAAGGCTGAAATACTGTTCAGTTCTCAAAACTTTTCTTCTGCAATAGCCACCTGTATTGCTGATCTTGCATTATCCCTCGTGACCGTGGTGTTTATCTGTTTAAAATATCTACATAGCTTCATAGGTCAGAGTGTTAAAGAGTGACTTGGAGCCCTTTTGCATCCGTTTCTAGCTGTGCATGACGTTCCTCTGCATTGAAAAGCATGCAAACTCATTCATTCTGATTCCTCTCATGTTGGTCAAGCATTATGGGTCATGTGCCAAAAATAGAAACGCTTAAACGCCAGCATGTTGTGCATGTGTTAAGAAGTGGTTTGCCACTGAAAATTACAAATTCACTTGAAAATATGATTTTCTTCTTCAGTATTTCTGTCTTCTTTTCCAGTACAAATATCTAAATATTCTTAAATCAAGATACGTTTACTTGAGAAGCAACATTTTTTTTTAAATTCTGTTAAAATGAAGTGAGTTTACGCTTAAAACAAGACAAAATATCTGCCAGTGGGGTCAGAAAAGTAAAGTTAAATAAAGGGAAAACAAGTTTGTTTTTCTGACCCCACTGGCAGATATTTTGTCTTGTTTTAAGCGTAAACACTTCATTTTAACAGAATTTTTTTTAAAAATGTTGCTTCTCAAGTAAACGTATCTTGATTTAAGAATATTTAGATATTTGTATATATATGGTCCGTGTACTTGGCGGCCAACGGATTTTCCTTTTGAAATTAGAAAACCAAAATCGGGAATCGAGCGTTCACTCGTTTTTTGTTTTAATATTGAAAGTAGAAAAATGAGAAAGCAGCTCCTTTTTCGTTTTTTCATTTTTTTCCCAAGAAACGAAAAACGAGAATTCAGCTTAATTTCCGTTTTTCGTCCAAGGGTAGAAAAATGAATAAACAGCTTGAATATTTGATTTCTACACGTGGGCGGGAATTAAACGCCCCTTTCTGCTGATTGGTCAGCCGAAGATCAAACCGTGCCGTCATCAGTTCTTCCGCAGTTTTGCGAGGCAGAATAATAGTCCTCCACTGCTGCAGGTGTACGGTTTCTGGATGCGTTTATTGCAACATTTCATCTTTTTCTCATGAAACAACCAGATTAATTAATAGCTTGATACAACTCGTACCGGCGCAGAGTTTAGACAGCGCTTTCTTCTGTGTAGAACAGAAAAAAAAAAAAAAAAAAGGAAAAAATAAATAAATAAATGTTGATAGCCTGCATATTTTCCAGACTATAAAGTCACATTTTTGATAGCATACATGCAGTGATTTATTCCAAAGTGACTTATATGATGCATTTAACGTCAAATAATCTAAATGTAGATTTATAGTAGGTGCGTCAAGTAGGCTATATTTGCTGTGTCAAATCAGATGCTAATTGAGACCAAGACGCACTAATGCAGCACATTTTGCAGTTCACTTTATTTTTCAAAGGTATGTCATTTTGAACGTACACAAATAAAAATATTATTTTTTTTTACCATACAACATGAATGACAGTATTATCCCTGCTGAGAAAAAAAATCCAAGTGAACATCAATTAATAGGCCTACTCAATATTAATTAAATAAACTCAGCTAAAACAAAGTTGACTGCATATTTGCTGTACACTTCAATACTGCGCTTGACTGTAGTTGCGTTTGTCTGGTGTTTAGTTTACTGAGTTTATTTAACCCATCGCAATTTGGAACTGTGTGAACTATATGGGTAACTCACCTTGTCATTCTAAAGGCTTATTACCTTCCTTTTTCGAAACAAACACACACACACACACACACACACACACACACACAATGTCCTGCTCTTACTTGGCAGAGAATGACTATTTTTTTTAATTTTTTTATTTTTTTAAACGGATGAAAATCTGCGGTAAAATAATCCTATTAATCTCGTGGCGTAGCCTATATTCCAAGCGTTCTTAATGTATTCTGTGGGGTTTGGTGAGAATCAACCCGAAATGGCAAGTTACATTTATGAAAATTTTGCGTTACAGTCCTGTGTGCGAGTGCGTATGCCGCTCACGGCCGACAAAAACGCATATCCTTTTGAGGTCTCAATTATAATCAATTAAAAAAAACAAAACAAAAAAAAACTACATTATAATAATCAAAAGAGTATGTATTTTGTCTCTCTTTCTCCGATTTGTAAGATCAGAATTGCACAGTTCTTGAACGTTATAATAGACCTGTTATAGCCTATAAAGTCAATGCATTTTCTTTTTTGTATTAGTGTTTAAAATATTTTATCTAAAAGTAATTAATTAATTAAACTAACTTACTGGGCGACCAGGGTAGGCTATGACAGCCGTCATATCATACATGCCCAGCTGATGCAAATCATAGAATTTATATCTACACAGAAGAAAGCGTTGTCTACACTCTACCCCGGAACAGATTGTATCGAGCTATTCATTTGTCTGGTTATTTGATGAGAAATAGATTAAATGTGAACATGATAAACGCATCAGAGGAACACACCTGCAGCAGTGGAGGACTTTTGTCTCGGGTGGAAAGATCTTGACTGACCAAATCAGCAGAAAGGGGCGTTTAATTCCCGCCCACGTGTAGAAATCGAATATTCAAGCTGTTTATTCATTTTTCTACCTTTGGACGAAAAACGGAAATTAAGCTGAATTCTCGTTTTTCGTTTCTTGGGAAAAAAATGAAAAAACGAAAAAGGAGCTGCTTTCTCATTTTTCTACTTTCAATATTAAAACAAAAAACGGGTGAACGCTCGATTCCCGATTTTGGTTTTCTAATTTCAAAATGAAAATCCGTTGGCCGCCAAGTACACGGACCATATATATTAGTGTAAAGTCACTTCATTTTGATACATTTTTCAGAAAACAAGACTTATGATGTCATTTTGCTTTCAAGTACATGCATCTTGATTTAAGATTGTTTAGATATTTGTAATGGAAAACAAGATGAAAATAATGAATTTTTTAGTTAATAAGCACAAACGACTGCATGTTTTCTGTTTCTTCTTTTTACAGCAGTGGAGATTGACCGCATTGATCTGGCGTGTGAGGTGAACAACACTGACCACCACACGCTGCTGAACGGTGTGGACAGACTGATCGTGAGGAGAGGACAGCCGTTCACCATCACTCTACACCTGCGACCGGGAACTCATTTTCAAAACGGGGACAATATCAACTTCATCGTCCAAACAGGTTCTTTACTCATTTCAGACTTCACATAAAACATGCAACTACAAATATGAACCATTAGGTATTAAAGCAACCTAACATCACGAGTAAAAGCAGCCACTTGCAACACAACAAAGTTGAGCAGTTTTAACTTTTAAGCAAATGAGGATAGCAACAACCAATGGGAGCGCAGAAAGTGAAGTTAACATGATCTGCCTGGACAGGGGAGTTGAGGGGTCAGAGGTTAGCTGCTAGTTTCAATAGTTAGTCCCTACTGGACTAACTAAAAACAGCTTTTCCATTGATGGCCATCAAGAACTAGATATGTAAAAAAAAAAAAGGCAGCATATAAATTGTACAAATTTGTTATATCATACTAGATTTTTCACCATATATACAGATACAAAAATATATATATATATTTTTATTATAATAATTATATTTTAGATGATGTAAATGCCTTATTCATTAAATACATATCCAAAGACAAAAGCACAACAAAAAATGTTTATACATTGTAAATAATAATGTAAATAATATATAAATATCACAAACATTTTATTTTAATTTAATTATATGAATTATATTTTAGTAGATGTAAATGCCAAGTATATATGTAGGGCATTTACATCTACTAAAATATTACTATAATTAAAAGAAAATTAAATATTTAATGCCTGTAGAATGCTACATGTGTGTCTGTGTATGTGTATTAAAAAAAATTACAAATTTAATTTAATTTGAATTATATTAGATGTAAATACCTTGTATATATGTGTATATACATGCGATATACATATATATATATATATATATATATATATATATATATACACACATATATGTATATACATATATATATATATATACATATATACATACACGCAATACAATACACATTTTTGAATGGCTGTCAATGGAAAAAAAATGTGTTAATGTACATTAATATGTGCAAAAAAAAAAAAAAAAGATAATACAACAATAATTCATACCTAGACCTTCACAAAAAGAATCCACCACTGAGGTCTAACAGGCTTGGGTGACATCAGCTTTAAAAAGTAATTATATTGATGAAATGGTTTTGAAGCCACTGATAAATCATTCACAACAAAAAAAACATGCATGCAGGGCACTGAGTCATTGTTAATGACTTTGTTAAAATACTTACAATAAATCAGGGGCAGTTTAATTACGGGGTGTCCCATGACAGTGAAGTTACTCCTGTATTTAGAGGATTTACAGTGCTGAAAGGCATGACAGTAACGCTGCACACAGTCATCAGATCATTCACAGGTATATTATTAGAAACATGATGTAAAGACTTCAAAATGTGCACGTCACATTTAAGATACTTGTGTTGATCCATTCATGTCTTTCTATTGGATTTCAGGTCCCATACCCTCAGTGGAAGCACAAACCAAAGCCAAATTCAGCCTCAGTAGATTCATCTCCAGATCAGGCTGGAGCGCCACAGCAGAGACGTCTGACAGCACTGTATCTCTGACCGTGTGCTCGCAACCAAACGCTCCTGTCGGAGTCTATAAGCTGATCCTGGATCAGGGAGAAGGAGTCAGACTGGGAGAGTTTGTCCTGCTCTTTAACCCCTGGTGCAAACGTAAGATTTTTTGTCACTGGTGACCAATAATGAGAAGCTGTTAAATTAGCAGGAAAAAACAATAAAAATTACTTTAGCTTTATGCATAAATCAGTTTTTTTGCAGTCTGGACAGCAAAAAATCCAACATCTGTTTCTTACTAATGCTGGGGTGCTGATTCAAAAATTACACATTTTGTTATTTAAAATAATAATAATAATTTGCTTATTTTGTAAAGTTCTTTGACAATAAATGAAGCATTTGAACATATTTTTCACTTCTTTGCAGATTGTAAAGTAAACGATACATTTTGAATGTCTTTTTGTCATTTTCTTGCTTTTGTTATTTTTCATTTGTGCATTAAAGCTGATATTTGAAAAAGCACCATTCTTATTACAAAAAAAAAAAAATTAATAGAAAATTTTCATTGATATTTTTGAACACAGCATCATCAAATTAGTTAATATTAGGACTTTTTGCAAACCATCAGAATTAAATAAACCTGACCACCAATTTTTAAATCAAATTATAACGTCAACTTAGACTTGATTCTAATATTTGTAACCGTGGCACTGCTAATACTGTTTGCAAGTCTGTTTCAATAAAATTGAACAAAAAACATGTTCAAATGAACATTTTCAATCTGTGTTGGCTGTTTCAGTGGACTCTGTGTATCTGGCGAGTGAAGCTGAGAGGGAGGAATACGTCCTCTCTCAAGATGGGCTGATCTACCGCGGGATACCCAAACGTATCACAGTCTTACCGTGGACCTTTGGACAGGTTCTGTATCTCAAAACATCTCTATGATTGCTTCACAGTAGCAACCTGTTCATCAGAAGCTACTCTAAAAGCATAAATTAACTCAACTGACTTTATTACAATGGTTTTTAGTACCCCAAGCAGCCGATAAAATATTCAGATGGTATTAGCTTCCAAAGCGTTTATGCTTCACTGACATGTTTGGTTTCTGTTTCCACAGTTCGAGCCTGGCATACTGGACATCTGTCTGCAGATTTTAGATGAAAGTCCAAACTACATAAGTGACGCAGCTCTGGACTGTTCTGAGAGGAGGAACCCTGTTTATGTGACTCGAGTCCTCAGTGCCATGGTTAGTTACAGCCCTCAAACATTACTGAAGTTTCTGTACTAACATATTTTCGATTTCGATTTAAATTGACATGTTTAGAACTCACCGTCATGTTGTTTTGTATTGTCCAGATCAACAGTCTAGGTGATAAAGGAGTTCTGGTGGGTAACTGGTCAGGAGACTATGAGGACGGTGTGAAGCCCACCGTATGGAAGGACAGCTGCTCCATCCTGCGGCAGTGGAGTAATGACGGCTGCAGGGCGGTGCGCTACGGACAGTGCTGGGCGTTTGCAGCTGTTGCCTGCACAGGTGATTCATTAACTTCTGCAATAATTATCACAAGTCAATCAACAGCCATTCAACCAATTAGCAGACAGATACATCATTATACTGTATTTTTCAGAAGGATGGAAAACTCAATAGGTTACAGAGGTTTGTTCATTTTATTTGTTTTTTGGGGAATTTTCATTGACTGCTTTAGAAAATCTTTAAATATAGACCATAAAGTAAAAGACTATATAATATTCAACACAAGGTATCTTTACAATAACACTTGGGGCATTTCTAGGTTCATAGCAGTGTTATTTCAGTGTCATTAATATACTATTATAGTTTTAATATTTAAAATGTTTATTTTTATATATTCCGTCTTCATGGCTTTAGTCTTTTTGTTTGTTTCTTAGTATTTTTTGTGTTTTAATTTATCAGTTTTTGTTTTGTTTAAACATGTCTATATAGTTTTTCTAGTAGTTTTAGTTTAGTACTTAAACTAAATGAAAATGAGAAGCATTGCCTTGGTAACTGAATAGACCTAAACTAATTTATTGTGTTTTATTTGATTTCGTTTAGGGTTAGGGTTGTATTTCAAGTAAAGAAATCGTTTTAATGGTTTTAGTTTTAGTTATACTACTACTACTACTAATCCGGACTCATCACTTTTCAGGAATTTGAAGGCCCATAATATGTCCAAATTATTTAAACTTTTCCTAAACATTTTCTCATATTATCTCAGATATGATAAAACCACATCTTGATTTTGTATTTGTTTCATGTTCCAGTGTCCAGAGCTCTGGGAATCCCGTGCAGAGTCGTCACCAACTATGGATCAGCACGTGACAGCAATGGAGACCTAGTAATGGAGCGTTTCTACAACGAATTTGATGAGAACATTGCTGACGACTCTATATGGTACGTATTGTGAAGCCAAAATGAAACCAGATTACCAAATTAACTGGTAAACTCTCAAAAATAATGGTTCTTTATTGGCATCTTTGGTTCCATGAAACACCTTTGATGAAGAACATCCATAGAACCATTCCTTTGCACAACAGTTTCTTTATAGTGCGAAAAAGTTCTTTAGATTATTAAAATGTTCTTCACAGTAAGAAAAAAAATGGTTATTTTAAGAAATGTTCACTTTGTGGAACCCAAAATGGTTCTTCTATTGCACTTGAAAACCCCTTTTTGGAATTTTATTATTAAAGGTGTAATGCAAATATGAAAAATGTACCTTTGTCCTTCCTCAGGAACTTCCACGTTTGGGTGGAGAACTGGATGACACGCCCAGACCTGGCACTCGGGTACGAGGGTTGGCAAGCGAGCGACCCAACCCCTCAGCATAGGAGTGAAGGTGAGCCAATAATCAATGCCTGATAGAAGTGGAGAAGTAGAGTCAATGAAGAAGTACCTCAGTTCTGCTTTCTTTCTTCTGCCAGGCGTCTTCTGTTGTGGTCCAGCCCCCGTGAGAGCCATTAAAGAGGGCGAGCTCACTTTCAAATATGACATCCCATTCGTGTACGCCGAGGTGAACGCTGATGTGGTGGAGTACATCAAACTGAGAGATGGAAGGGTGTTTAAGATGAGCGGATCCACTACAGAAGTTGGGAAATCAATCAGCACCAAAGCAGTGGGTCGAGATGAGAGAGAGGACATAACACACATCTACAAGTATCCAGAGGGTAGGGTAATTCTGGGTACTTCATTCATTCATGGTTAAGGATCTAGGTTGGATGCAAGTTCAAGAGGGAATCCATAAATTATCATTGTAACTGTTGTACCACCAAGCAAGTCCCTTAATTCTAGGGTATCACAGGTGCATCTATCCAGCTAAACTCTTATTAAGCACTCTTATTACATCACTAACTAAATTGGACTACAGGACTATTGTTGTTCAATTCACAAGCAAATGACTCTGTTGACCTGGTCCTTTTAATAAAACAATTAAAAAGACCCACAAACTCAGTTAGCATTTAAATCAGTCTAATAAATTTTTTTCCCCAATTCTAAAAATAAATAGCTATAGAAATAGCTGAGAATTTAGCTATTAGGTATTGGAATTGTAACTAGAATACAAGGAAATAAATTAAAATCAAATCAAATTGAATCAGAATTTAATTGAACCAATTAAATAGATTATGAATCGGAATCAAGTGGATCACCAGCCCTAAAAGACAACAGCATGATTACATGCTGGTACAAGTTGGTTTATGCTAGTTGGTGCTGGTCTTGCTTGTATTAGCAAGTGACTTATTGGTGAGGCAAGTTAAAAAGCCTGATAGAGACACCAGCATCCAAAACATGACAGATTTTGGTTGTTTCAGTTGGGAAGGAAGATTGAGCATTATCTGATACCGATATACTGAGATGTTAACAAATTTCAATGTCCCCGTCGTGATAAACACTGTATTCTGTCCAGGTTCTGAAGAAGAGAGGAGAGTTTATGAGAAAGCAAATCATCACAACAAACTGGCACAGGCAGGAGAGGAGCCTGGTTTACACGTTAAGATTAAAGTGACCCCAGACATGCAGATCGGCTCTGATTTTGACGTCTATGCTGAGCTCAAAAACAACACCATGGTCACAAAGTCCTGTCGGGTCATGTTCTATGCCCAAGCAGTGTCTTACAATGGCAAGCTTGGAGAAACCTGTGGATTGGGCGAGTTTACAGAGATGAATTTGGCTTCGACTGAAGGTGAGCCTAGTTCCTTAAGTTTTTAACTTACTGTATAATTTTTACATGCATATACACTCTTAAAAATAAAGATTTCAAAAGAGGATTTTTACAGCAGTGCTTTAGAAGAACCATTTTTGGTGATCAGTTTTTAAAAGAGCCATTGTTTTATTAGCATGAAGAACATTTTAAAAATCTAAAAAAAAACTAAATCTCATCGCGTTTTATGTTTCAGGGGGTAAAGTAACTCTTCGACTGGAGTATGCAGAGTACAGCAAAGCCATAACTCAAGACAGGATGATCAAACTGGTGGCTTTACTCATCGATGCAGAGACACGGGATTTCTACAGAGCAAAGAAGACCATCGTACTGGACGGCCCTGAAATAATCGTCAATGTAAACCTCAACTTCTCTCTACAATTTACATTTCTAGTATGGTGACTTGACAAAATTAATTACTGTTATTGTGCAAAATTTGGTTAGGTATTTTTTTTAAATCCCTAAAGAGACCCCTAAAGTTTGTACAGTATACAACTCAAAGAGTTTAAGGAAGATCCACCAAATTTGGCACACACCTACAAATTGTACTTTTTGATTTGGTACAACTTGTTCTGATCCCACTTACTAAATTATTTAAACAGATTCAATTAATGAATTTTCCATAGTGAGCCAAACATTCCCAAATCTACAGTAGCAATTACTAAGAAAAACCAAACTTACATCCATAACACCTTCGCAACTGTCAGTCTATTTTTTCTATTAAATCATTTAATTAACTACAAAATAATTTAAGGTCTCATACATTAAAAGCAAAATACCGTCATTTTTAATGAAAACACACCTTATCCAAAAGCATGAAATGACTGCATTTTTTTTTTTTTGGGACTCGACAAACAATCTAGTTAGATTGTGCTAATAGAAATATACAAATTTTCAAATCCGTGCTGCTTTGACTTAATGCTGCCTTCACAAGCTATCAAAATGATCATAAATGAGTATCCTAGTTAAAAATTGGCCAGTGAAGTTGTATTTATAACTGGGAAACTTCTGATACCCAAGTTTTGAAGTTGGGTTGCCCATAAACTTCAAACAAGTTTTATTCATTTTTCCAACATACATTGCTTTCTCTTGCCTTTACAGTCATGGATTTACACAACATTTTATTGAAAATGCACTGGATATTGATTAAATATATCATCAATACATTTGGCTTTTAATAAGATTTCCTCGACAGATAAGTAAGAATGAGCCTGTCATCCTTCATGACTCCTATTCTTTCCTACAACAAAGCACTTATATGCGACAAACTTGCAATTATGGCTTCAGAAGCAGTAATTCATATAGCACATGAAGGCAGCATGAATTCACTTTGGGCCTAATTAATGCCATACTGAATCAGGAATGTCTCCAGTTGCTCAATGAAGTGAAACAGCCAGTGCATATTTAATCTGAATCAATGTATGCATGACTCACAAGTCCCGACTCTAACAAGGGGCGATTTGATCCGCAGATCCTGGGCGTGCCGAAAGTGGGCCAGAACCTGGTGGCAGATTTAGCGCTGCAGAATCCACTTCCGGAGCCCTTGGAGAACTGTGTGTTCACTATACATGGTGCCAACCTGACCGACGGCAAACCCATCACTCAAGAGTAAGTCACCCGATCACTCCGGACCGGGGTGTGAAACTACATTCCCTCATTCCTCCAGTGAACATACCTGGTGTCATTTCAACTCATCGCATGATCAAATTGAAAGACAGATGAAAAACTTCAGCAGTGGTAATGCATCAGTATAAGCAACACAGTGTTGGGGAAGTTACTTTGAAACTGTAGCCTCCCAGACTACAAGCGACTCTAAAATTAGTTCAAACTAAATTTTAAATTTTAAATTAAATAAAACTATCCAGCATCATTACAACCAAAGAGGTGTTTGTCTTGTACAAAAATAAGAGTTAAATTCACTGAACAGTAATAGCATGCAATATTTAAGCATCTTATGCATTACCAACCAACCAGCAATTTGTGTACATTTCCACAAATCCATATCCATTCATCTACCCACCCACCTAACAACATAGCAACCACTTAGAAACATCCTAATTTTGAAGCATGTGCTGTCTGCTACTGAGAGATGACATTTAAAGGAGTACATTATAGATATGTTAGATGTTATTTTAGATGCTTATGATACTATTATCAGTTTAGAGCTGTGTTGTTCATTAAAACTATATAAATATTTGCAATATTTGTTAGCATATCTTATATGCAGTCACACTTAGAATGCCAAAACACAAAGTCTTCTAGCTTGATTGCAGCAGGTTTTTTCCTGTGATTTGTAACACTGTCAAGACATTTGTAATATTTTATTTATTTATTTATTTATTTACTTATTTATTTCCGTACCTTTTTTTACACAAAATGTGAAATTAAAAAATACTGTAAAAGTTGCATGGCTGTAACAATTTTTTTTTTTCTTGACAGGGTTGGAACAATTGGTCCTAAAGAGTTTGGCACCGCAAAAGTGGAGTTCACACCAAAGCTGCCAGGACAAAGAAAGATACTGATAGATTTTGCCAGCGATAAACTTCACAATGTTGAGACATATGAGAATCTTGTCATCTATGAATAAATGAGCTGTTTTTACTTATGCTTTTGAGGTCTTATTCTGTTAACCCGTGTGGGGTCAGACATCATTTAGAATTTCCAGCATGGAAAACATGCACAAGATTTGAAAATGAAATGAGTTCTGCTGCAAAAATGTATGAATACTTTGTACAAGGGCTGTGCAATTAATTGAATTTATAATAAAATCATGAAACGAGAATGCATGATTGTGTGCAATCAGAACCAATCAGAATGCAGCACGCCTAAATCTAGCATGAGAACAGAACAGTATGGGCTTACCATTAAGACATGGAAGAAAGCACAGAAACAGGGAAAATGAATTCAGGGCAAGGCCAAACAATAACGACTGCCCAATGGCCTGGAAACATTCAAGCATCTTTAAACCACTCAATTTGGTAACTGCATGCTGTCTGTGTGTACACAAAACATTGAATTGAGTTCTTTTGCAACATTTTGCACTATTTACATTCAATTTTAAATTAACGAAAAAGTGTTGAGAAAGAAAAGGCATATGTATCAGTATATTAGATCAGTGCAATAGGTCTTAAAGTGACAGCAGCCTAATAAACCTGTTGCTTGTTAATGTCATTCAAACAACAAAATAAAAAGAGAAGTACTCACTGCTCTTGACAACTTTAAGGATTAAAAAAACGTTTTCTCGTCAATGTTTGAACTTTAAATTAGTTAAAATAGTAGTGTTTGCTGTGGTATCAAAATTGGGATCGAGAGTTGTGAAATTTCACTGCCAGCTAAAATGCTAGTCATAAAATAAGTGAAATGCTACGCAACTATTTCATATATGTGGTCAAGCAGAACACTGTATTTATGAATGTAAAGTATGTAAGGAAATTTTGTTTCGAAAATCACTAAATTTGTCCATATCTGTTTTGCACTGTTCTGACAATAATGTAAATTCATAATTTTTACTTTGAACATAGACAAAATTATTCAACTTTACAAATAGAAGTGTGGTTGGAATAAATTGCCTTCAATTTGCATGCCTGACATGCATTTCTTATATTAGAAAAACAGAATTTGAATATTGCATCAGTGCAAAACTGCTCAAAAAGTCTCAAACTCCTCAATAAGTCATAAATCTGAATTATGAATCTGTTCTGCAGCATTTAAAGCAAACCGCAATCAGTTTCACATTCAGTCGGCTGAATTGAAGCTACACTAGCTTTCTTCTACACTAATCTCTTCCTCCAATTTTCATTATTTTCTTAAAGATTTGAAAAATGGTGACGTGGGATCAAACAAACACTTCAACGTGCACACCATTGATTTTCTCAGTGAACTCCAGCTCGTGCTACATTATACCCTCCTATTTTATCGCCGTCTCTCTCAGCATCAACATGGTTCTCAGTCTACCGGCAAACTGTTACATCCTGTGGCTGAGTGTGAAGGAGATGATTCAGGGACAGTCCACCGAAATCTTCATCTTCAACGTGGCACTCGTTGAGGTTGTCTTCTGCTCTTCTTATGTTTTTATCATACAGCAGTATTTCTTTAATTGTACTCATTGCAAGTTTGGCATATACTTTCCTGGTCTGTTGCTGTTAGTCGGTCTTCCTCTGTTTCAGAGCTGCACTTGTGTGGAGCGATACGTAGGAGTTCTCCATCCTTTGACCTTCTTGAAGCTCAAACCCATGAAATACAGAATCGTGTTATCCATCATCGGATGGATTCTGATAGTTATCTCAAGCTTTATGGTTTCAATGAACATCATTGAACTTCATCAGTTAGTTTTACCAGAACTGCTTGTTTTTTTAAGCATCAAAGCTGCTTGATGGTCCTGAAGGCTCTGAAGCGACCTGGACCTGGTGACAACTTCAAGAGGAAAGAGGGAACGTACCAAGACAAACTCAAGGCTTTTCGGATCATTCGGATTGTGCTGGCATCTGCAGTGCTTATGTACGGCCCTATGATTATTTCTCTTGTGCTTTATTATCTTATAGATTTAAAGAGGTTTCTTTTGTCCTGGTCTGGGGCCTTGTGCCTTGGGCTCATGACAGGGTTTGTGCATCTCAAAAGAGTTGGAAAACTCCCCTTTTGCTAAAGGAACTTCTCATATGTTGGTGTCTCAAAAAGCATTAGACGAACAAACACAGCTTTTCTTACTATTAGATATGATCTAACACAAAATTAAAGGGATAGTTCATCCAAAAATTTGATTTCTTGCCAACTTCATGTCATTCCAAACCTGGATTTCTTTCTTCTGTGTAACAAACACACACACACACACACACACACACACACACACACAGATATTTTGAAGAACACTGGGGTCTAAACAACACAACTGAGTTTTACAATAGATATTTTTAGACAGAAAGAAACATACACAGATTGGAAATTATGTGAGGTTGAGTAAACGATTGAATTTCAATTTTGGGAAGAATATCCCATTTAATCCACTTGCAAAAGCCTGTCTGGTAGTAGCGTATAAAAGATTTAGTAAATCTGCTGTACTTTGTGTCATAAAAGACCTGAACACACTGTTTTCTGAATACCAGTAACATGTAGCTCATTATCTGTTCATATGTTCATTATATTTAGATTTCTTAAATAAGTACTAAAATATATCAATAAAGAGAACCATTTAATGAACATGTGCCTCGTACTCACAGATTTGCTTTCACATCAACCAAATGCCAAATGATATCATCCTGCATTTGGACTGATTGATTCACATGAGTTTGGGCTTGTATATCACGCTCCAAATGAAGTCAGCCCCCTTTAAATAACCAACATGCAATGAAACTAAAAGATTAGAGAGTTCAGGTTTCTGCACAATTTACATAGTTTCCAGTCATTTGGTTTGGTGTACTTGTATGTTTTATCGATTGTGGTCAATAACAAACATGTTTCATCTTAGAAAACCATCAAGCAATAACATTTTAATGTCACAACCTGAATAGTGTATACCTCTTAACTCAATGTCTGCGGTTTCACCTGTGCATTTGAACATTTACCCTCTAGAATTTATGAAAGAGCAATCTGCATCGAAATGGCATTCAATGAATCAGAAGACGGGTCCAGTCATGCACACCTGCTATCTGCAATAGCCCTCAAACCCAATTCACCTTTAGACATATTCAAACCTGCCATATTAAGATCACGAGAACCAATGCATCTGAGGCCATTGAAGTTAAATATGTTGTGGCATCTTGGCCATCGCTGCCTTTTTTCAATAATCTTGTCAAATGAAAAATTAAGCAAAAGGGATAGATCTGCTTGTTATTTGTGTTTTGTTTTAGAGTATTTATCGCACTACAAACCCAAAAATTTACTTATCACTCTGGATGCAAACTGAGCCATCATTTGAATAAATATTTAAACATTATACACTTTAAAATCAATGTATGTTAAATATTAGGCTGGACATAAACCTAAAAGGTCTTCACTAACTGTTTCAACCATGTCCAAAACGTTTAAAACGTGGTAGTTAAAAACAACCACAAAAAACTTAACAAGTGTGTAAGAATCACAAGTTATCAGTCTGTATTCAGTTCTCATAACATAATCTACAATTTGCGGCAGATTTTATGCGTGACATAACGTTCAATTCATAGAGGTGACTGCAGCCCTGAATGAATTTCGATATGACAAAAATTACCTCACAAGCAAAAAATTGCGGTCATAATAACCTAATAGGCCTGTACAGTCGGACAAAGCAATGCCCACGGCTTTCGTGGCTTACCTAGGCTAGTTAGCATTGATGGGACTCCGGTGTATGTCAGTCAAGAGTACTCACGAACAAACGAAAGACAAACAAGACGCCAACGATCCAGAAGACAGGTAGAAACGTTTCTCACGTCACGTAACTTTTTCGCGCACTTTTTTGCGCCTTCTTTGCTGGAAGCCGTTCACTCAGTTTTCCCGCCCCTTCGACTTTTTCTGGTAAATCAATAGAAAACACAGCAGAAAATGCATTTATTTTTTAAAAGGAATACTTCAGCGTGTTTATTTATTTACTTAATCATATCTATATTTGTTTAATTTATATATAATAATATTATTTATTATTTATGAATAATAAATCTATAGAACAAAAGAAAAGCTAACAAATGGATTTTAATTCAATATAATAAACGTAGGCCTAGTGGTTTTCTCAATTCGTTTAAATATAAGTCTTTGTCAAACAGTATGGTAATCACTGTTGTCTTGTCCCTCAGTTATAAAGGTGAGTGGATGGGTGTTTGAGAGTCGGTTTTTAGTATAGCACTGCCATCTTTTGGTGGAAGCCATGTAACTGATTTCTTTGCAGGTCACTTCCTCAAAAGTCCATCTGCTCAGTTGAATTTCAAGGGCCTCATCGATAGAACAACAACTCAGCGTAATATCAATAAACACATTCACCACATGTGGGCTTTCATCTTATATTTCATCTGTGTGGAGGGTAAGATACACATATATGTATATTGTATATATGTATATTTTAAGTTTGTTTAGGTTAGGCAAATGGAATTGTCTTTAATTGTCATCAATACGTAAGGTTTCAAAATCTAAACCACAGTTCCATGCCAGTATGAACAATCCTGAACTTGACTTGCATGAACTTTTGTGTGAAAATACAGTGAACGTGACCTGTCCAATAAACAGTATGAATTATTGCTTCATCTTTAGTAAATGTACACAATTCATAACAAATCTAAGCTATAACAATATACAGTACAGTATTAATGTTCTGCCTGTTCTGTTTTAGTCATTGTTTTTTAGTCAAATTTAGAATAAATCATTAAAGCAGTGGAAGTCCATCTCTTGATGTTGCATAACATCCACAGCTCAGAAAAAAAAAAAAAAACATTATACAAAAGTCACCTTAGTGGAAAGAGTGATATAACCACTTCCTGTCAACTTATACTGTGTGTCTTTAACCGCAAAAAGAATGACTTCCTTTATCCCACCTTAGATCATGTTCTCTCAAGCCGCAAACCTGCTAGTGTTGCAATACAAACATGCATAAAAAGTAGTCAAAGATCTTATCAATAATTAAAAATCGTAGCTCAATCAGTTGTTTGTCGTTCAAATCTTGATTTTTGGCCACTATGCCAACCTTCAATCCAACTTGTGCACAAAATCTTAAATCTGGTTGAGACAAGTCTACAATACCTTGCATCTAAATCTTTGGCTGTGCATCAACCACAACACACAAACCTCAATGACAGCGAAAATCAACAAAAGAAACAGGTTTTTATCATCACCACACAGCAGTTTACTAATAGTGATGACAAAATCAACAACAGTATAAACAAGGTCAGGTGCGAAGCAATAATCCTATAGCAGTTGCATCTTTTTTTTGCATCTAGCAATGCATTTTGGGACATTTCAACTAATCTGATATGAAATTGTTCAGACAACCATGCATTATTGGTCTAACATGTTTTTATGCAGATTCAAAATGATTCACATTTAGTATCATACAGTCCTGTAAGATTGATCATTTATTACTGCATTATTTAAAGTATGCATGACAAATATGAGACTAGACTATATTAAATCAGGTTTGTTTGGTTTGTGTCGACCACAGTGTGTTTAATGTGGTGAACTATTGACTGCACACAACAGCAAACCATTGAAATTCAACAGGTGTTTAGAAACCATAATTTGTCTACCTGTATAATTAACCTGTTTTCATGTTGTTTCAGTGGGTGGAGAGCTTGATGGCACTGAAGCAGTTAAAGTGATGGAGGGAGGTGTTCTCAATCTGCAACCTGGACTTAATGATCTAAAGGGAGATGTTTAGATACTGTGGACGTTTTAAAGTGCCAGACAAAGCACTCGTGTCGCACAGATGCATCAAGGGAAAATTTACACTCATTATGACATGAGATTCAGAAGCAGAGTGCAGTTAGACCGAAAAACAAGAATATTAATCATTATGGACATCAGGACTAATGAATCTGGACTGTATAAAGCCTTAATCATTACTAATACCCTCACCTCAGCACGGAAATACGAGGTTGAAGTTTATGGTAAGTTATAGCTGCAGCCACTTTTGAAAAATAACATTTCAATGTTAGGAAAATAGTTGATTAGATTTGGTTCATCACAATTATTTCACTGCAGTATTGAAGGTGATGTTCATGTTACTTTTTGTCATGAAGCACCTGTCTCTGTACCTGCCATCAGCAGCAGTTCATCAGTTAGTGTTCACCAATCTACAGGTCTGTCTTTATGAATTCTATCTGAAATAATACAATTTATTTCTGCCATGGAATAAAAATCTAAAATTATCGCTACATTTTATCTGACAGTTCTGACTTTTTTTCTCACAGTTGCCCATTATTGTCTTACAGTTAAGCCTTTTTTCTCACAATTGTGAGTTTAAATCTTGCACTTCTGATTTGTTTTCCTCGGAATTCCACGTGCGCATGCAGTCAGGTGTCGAAAAAATGTAAAAACAACACTCAAACTCAGAAAGTCAGAATTACGAGATGTAAAGTCAAAATTCTGGCAAAAGTCACAATTGCGAGATATAAACTTAGAATTCTAAAAAAAAAAGTCATAATTGCAAGATGAGACATGATGCTGTTTGTTGTCCTCCTGTTGTAAATTATAATAATAGTAAAAATGTAAGCATCTTTCATTTCTTTTTAGGTACATCACAGGAAACAGAGGAAATGTGCTCTCTGTTCTGCTCAGTAAAAAATGATCGAGGTGTGTTCATCTCATGGTATAAAGGGGATGAAATGTTGAAACAGACCAGCAATCCTGATTTCAACATCAACCTCATGATCCAGAGACCTACAGCTGCATGGCTACAAACCCAGTGAGCAACAAAACCGTCCGTCTGCACATGAAAGAGATCTGCCCACGACATGAAGGTACGAAAACTACATTTAACTCAAAACTCTCTTCCTGCCACAGTAATCTCTCTGTGTATCTTCAGTGTCTCCACAGACAATGACATTTGATGAGAAAGAAGATGTTCATGAACAGCTCTCTTCTCTTTCAGATTGTCTGGATCATTCGTCTGGTTCTGTCTGGTCTGGTGGGAATTGCCACTGTTGGCTGTCTGATTGAGCATCTGAGGTTCTGCTCATCTCAGAAAAGAACTGCTTCTTCTGTGTGCTGATGATACTTTTGTGAGATTTGGTGTAATTGCCTTCTCCCTTTTCACTCTTAAAAATATTAAGTTTTAATACTTTAAAAGTATTAAATTTTGGTTCTGTTGTATTTTATAACTGTGAACCAGTTTCTTTATCATATATTTAGAATATATACTCTGAAAAAAAAATAATTCCTGTTATAACAAGGAGGCTTTCTGTGATCTGTTGTGTATATATATATATTTCAAATAATATGACTTAGAGCAAGCAAAGGCACGTCTGATGAAGGGACTGATGAATTTCTTGCTCTAAGTCATATCAGGTAGAAATAGTTCCTTACACCAGTGTTTAACTGGTAATTAATGCCTATATTCACTTTTTATAGTGTACATACCATTGCTGCACTTTTTTTGTTATTAGTCCATTTGCAATGTGCAATTTTATACTTGTATTTTTTGTATATTTGTGTGTGGGGCTTTAGAATAACCTAGTTAACAAAAAATAGCATTTTTGTCCTGTTTCATGTAGTTAATTAGCACATCTCACTGCTAATGATAATTAGGGACACTAAAATAAATTTCTTTAATAAGATGCAAATGTTTGCATGTGTGTATGATTACTTTCTGTTGTTACTGTACATTACAAGAATCAGTTTGGCCAACACACAGAGCATAGCCAAAGCATTTAAAATTATTTTAAAAAGTGTTTTATTTGATTCTATTTTTTCAGCTTTTTTGTTTCTTACAATCCATTCAATTGACAACTTTGCATATTCAGTTTTTAACCTGTCCTGTAGGACTTTGAAGACATTTTGTTGTATGACTACACAGATTTTAAGAAACACATTGTGGTAAATGTCTTTGTTGAGAGCAGTCTCACAAAATGTATAGTCTTCAGTAACACTTGAACATTAATATTTTAAAAATTACAATAAAATAAATACAAAAATGCATGCAATTAACAGAATGCACAGACACTACAAAAATCTTACAGTGCTACTCACAGTTCATACAATAACAACAATAAATATAGCCTTAAGTACATACATTTAGTCATTTTGCAGACGCTTTTATCCAAAGCGACTTACAATTGGGGAACACATAAAGCGATTCATCTTAAAGAGGCAGACAGACACAGGAAGTGCTCGTGATACCAAGTTTCAGGCATTAAGTGTCAATTATCTTGGTCAAAAAGCAACAGCTTATATAAATGATTCAATGATAATATGCTGTGTATCTTTTTTTTTTCAAACACAACAATCTTGAATCTCCACTGGTAAGTTAGGGTTTGATGAAACAGCTGATGAAAATACATACTGGCTCCAAAAAAAGAAATGTTTAAATTAGATGTATAAAAAATATTAGAATTTGCATGCTAATCATAAAAGCTATGATAAAGCAATTGACTCTTGCGCTGTCATTGTTTATAAGCTGTCGACAAGTTAGTGACAAGAAAATGTGCTGTATGAATGCTTAAAATTAAAAAAATAATAATAATTGAGCTACTAATTTAAATGCATTTATAAGACAAAATGAAATTAGTGTGCTTTTTATAGTAATGTGCTTTTATAGAAACATTATTTTATATGTTATACTAAAAGAGACAAATAATATTGCATTATCATATCTGGCAACTTGACAAACATGAATTCAGTATAATTAGGAAATAAAAATAAGTTAACATTTAATGATCTATGAGAATTTTCCAGATTATTTCTAATTACACAAAACAAAGGAGGTATTGTACAATGGTGGACAATCTTTAGTGCTTAACCCCCAAAATAATCATGGTAAAAGAATCATAAAGTAACAAACAGGACACTCTAAGGTCTTTTGGAGTTGCATTGTTATAATGCAATAACAGCTGTTGTGCCAGTAGGTGCTGCTCAAAGGCAGCAAAATCACCTGGAATCACTTGGGAATTAAACATTTCTAACTTTCATGATCACTTAGGGATCTATGCCACCTGCAGTCTACAGTGCTTATCTCTTGAGGCACTTCATCAAAGATTACCTGCAAGTTAACAGAAAAACACAATTAAAATGCGATTACAGGATGCCATGCAAACCAAGTGAAAATAATAAACCTGTTTGTGTTCTCTCATATTAAATATTTCAACATGTTTTCCACTCCTTTGCAGATTGTAAGTTAAATAATACATTTCAAATATTTTTGCCATTAAAATTTCTAATATTTGACTGCTTTGTTATTTTGATATGTGCAAAGAACTTGATATATGTCATTTGAAAATGTTTCCTTCTTATTTTGGAAAAATGTACATGATGTAAAGTTTTTATTGATGTTTTTGAACTCACCATCATCAAATTAGGTAATATTAGTCTTTTTGTTGTTGTTGTCGTTGTTGTTGTTTTTGGGTTGTTTTTTTTTTGCAAATTAGCAGAATTTTTTCAAGATGCATGGCTATTTTTAATGTCCTCATAAGTCAGGTTAAGATAAACTGCCCTGCGATCATACTTGCCTTCCTGTGTTTGCTATAAACAAAACCAATGACAGCAGCAGTGATGACCACTAAACTGAGGACCACTGCAGCTGCGCTGATTCCTGCAGTGAATGATTTACTGTACACGGCAGGTGCTGGTTGTTCTGGGTTGATGTTGATGGTACTGAATGGAGGCTCTGTAAGAAACAAGAACAAAAACTGATGAATTCTTTACACATAACTATAATAAATCCATGGATTTTCACAATTTAGCTTCAGATGTACATATGCACAAGGGAAGAGTTCTACGGGAAATTTGGAAAAGTTTAAAGAAAAGCAATGTAAAAAATTTTTTGAAACAAAATAATTTAAAGGAATAATAAAAAATGATCTAATATAATGTAATATGATATAACTAAATAAAAAAAAGATTAAAATAAACAAATAATTATGTATTTGAACAAGAACAGTTGTTTTTTCCCGATTCCCGACTGTATACAGTACTACAGTGAATCGGGGGGAAAAAAACTGTTCTTGTACTGTATATCCTACAAACTACAGGATTGAAGTCCTTCACATGAGGATTTTCATATTTAGGGGTTCGTGGCACCTAAAAGATTAAAAAACCCTGTTTCAGATCACCGTATTAACATGAAAACGCTCTTGTTAGTTGCGATCTGATGTCACATCCGCGCCCACGCACGCCCCCTCGTGACGCAATGTTACGACACAACATGTGACTAGGTTCGACTCTGCAGTCCACCCATAGGTCACTAGAGTTCATTTCTTGGTCACTAGGTCACTAAAGTTCTTTCTTGGTTATTCTCCTTCTATCGGCAAATATGCACACATATCTACATTCGTTTGAATGGCATAGAGTGGCTAAGATGACGTTTCAGCTTACCGAAGACAAAGAACAAGAACTGCAATTCATATAATATATCATGAAATGACAATGTCAGTGTCAATTTTTTCGATCAAAATGCCTCGAAATAAGCAATTATTTCTGATATCTGGCCAAATGTGCTGCTCACAGTCCTGCGAATTATTATGATGCAACTGATACATAGAATTTCATAAGACACTGCGTGATACTAGAGAAAATCAATTCGACATGCTAATACTTACGATAGACAGTAACATTGTAAATCTTGTTTTCCGGATGCCTACTGCTCAGCTGGCAGATCTTGTAAAGCCCTGTTTGATTGTAGCTGACGTTCATGAGGATCAGAGTTATATTTTGTCCATCAGATATGAGAGAAACTCCAGCTCTCCAGCAGTCGTGCTCACAGACTCCGTGATGACAGATCATCTGCGCTATCCGTTCCTGCGAGAAGCCTCTGAGACGGGTCACCAAAACCTGAGGATCTTTGTCTGATTTATTGATCTGAATAGAGATGGTGATGTTCTCTCCTTGAGAAACCTTCAGCGACTCAATCTCCTCCTCATCATCATCAACACCAGCAGCAACGCCTTTAAAGAGCATTTGCATCGTAAATATACAAAGTATGCAAATAAAGCACATCCATACTCAGATCAAATATATGCGGTATAAATTTGCCTGTGCGAGTAACTGGTCAACCAGCACCTTACCAATCCAACACGCCACTAGAACGAAGAATATCATCCTCAGTATTTTGGGATGAAACAATCTGATAATGTTTGCTTATCCTATTGACCTGATAGATCGTAGTCTATCACCCAAGCAAATTCCCCTAACTACATGTCTCGTTGCGTCAAGTTATCTAGAACTTTAAGACATAGATATATATACATAGATAACTTGTTCGACTCCTTGTTGCGTATGACACATAACATTAATTACAAACTAAGTAAGTACTACCAGAATGATCTGCTTATGTCCATTGCAAATACAGCTATTCATGTCAATGGCTGCATCCACTGATCTATATAAGTATTTTCTATTATAGATCAGTGGTTGCAACTTGTTCTCTGTGACCGTTCCAACAATGGCGTACGGCTTACGCCTAGCGGCTACTAGAAAAAGTTTGTATGAGGAATCTACGTTTATATATCTATGAACTTCCTTCTCCTCACCGACCCACCCTCCTACAAACGTCACACCACCATAGAATATGAATGAGATGTGCTTCCAAGAATATTATGGTCAAGAAAGGATTTTTCAGTAGCTGATTCTTGAAATAATACATGTATGGTGATAATGAAATGAAAGTGCATGTACAGCATGGGGATGGGAAATGATTTAGAGTATAATGAAACAATTATAAATTAGCAATAACATTTTTACCAGAAAAAAAGTGAAAATGGGGTTAAATAAATATATTTTCAGTTTGATGCTTTCCTCTTAAAACTATTAACACTGTGCTAAATTAATACTGTTGTCCCAAAATTCAGAAGATCATTTCTGACAAGTAATCTTATTCATTCATTCATTCATTCATTCATTCATTCCCAGCTTAAACTTTAATTTCACATGGGGTATTGTATCATTTGCACAAAGATATTCAACAAATAATGAAAACAAAACCAGATATTTTTCAATTAAAAATAATGACATTTTCAATGTTCAAAGAATTAGAAGTTGTTTAAATTGTATCTATTGTTTTGTATACTGTATATTAAAGATATTTCGTCAAAAAGGCATAAAGAGCATAACTTAGAATGGTCAAACATTGCCATCTTGTGGTGGTTCACTGAATGTATTGTAAAAAAAAATTGTGCTGTTTTCACTCACCGTAGTACGGTGCCCGGGCGTACTAAGTCGCCTTCGGTTCACTTAGTTTTGTCGTGGCCACGACATATTAAGTCATGGGAACGTCATATTAACTCGTGGGAACGTGATAATATGTCGTGGCCACGAGATATTAATTTGTGGGAACGTCATATTAACTCGTGGGAACGTAATATTATGTCGTGGCCACGAGATCGTTTTGTCGAGGTAAGGACATTCTTATGTTGTGGCCACGACTTCTTATGTTGAGGGAACGACATATTTTTCTTGTGGCCACGAGTTTAATGCGTAAACAAACCTAGTGACCATAGCAACCTGGGATTATCAGATAATGGATAAAACATTTTTATTAACATTAAACATTTCATTTAATATTTGTATATTATTATTATTATTATTATTATTATTATTATTAGGTTATATTAACTTGTTAGGGGTATATTTTTATATTTATTTCATATATAACATTTTATTATTTCCCCTTTCAATTCGTGTATCTCTTTACCTAATTAATGTTATGTATAATTATGCTATTTGCTACTATATATTTTGCAAATAATGCAAAGGCCTGACAATTATGCCAATACTTTGATTGTAGGCTATTTATGCCAGTGCCATGATGAGTGTGTTGTGTTTTCATTTACAAATGAAACTACGTGAATGATTGATTAATTCCTCAATGAAACACTAGGCAGTAGGCTATAATATTAATAATTATTAATTCGCAGAAAAAAAAGAAATATTGGCTATAAATTCCAGTCAGCATAATCAAAACTTCATGTCGAACATTTACAGTAGGCTTATTTACAAAACTGTTCAGAACATTATGTAAAGAGATCGAAATGAAGGGAAAAAAACGAATTATATAATATTTGGCTAATAATAATATACAAATATTACGGAAAAAGACGATCAGTTAATAGACACACACAGCTAGTAAGACTGATGGATAAAAATGTTTTCTTATAGGTCTATTTTATTTTATGTACTTTATGTAACATTTAGCCTATTTGTGATAATTCGAATGCTGGTTACATTCGCGTGCAATTGCCTGCAGTCCAGTAGCCTATGGTCAATATAATAATTTAATTATATAATAATTTCTATAATAATTAATATAATAATTTCTTAATTCAAAATAAAATATTAATGAATCCCTGATAATCCCTGGTTGCTATGGTCACGTAGGTTTGTTTACGCATTAAACTCGTGGCCACGAGAAAAATATGTCGTTCCCTCAACATAAGAAGTCGTGGCCACAACATAAGGATGTCGTTACTTCGACAAAACGATCTCGTAATATGTAAGTGAACCGAATACGTCCCCTCACGGGCACCGTAGTTTTCCACAGAAATTAATCGTCCAGTTGCTATTTTTGACGTCTTTTATAAATTTTGTAAATGCTTTTTTTGACCGTTGACTTAAAAACTAAATTAGCAGTTGTGGTTTAATACGGAACATTCTTTTATTTAGTTTTTTATTTGCTGTTGAAAGTATTTTAAATCTTTTACTGGATATTCTGTATTAAATATGTGCTTTAATGTGGAGGTGGTGGATGTCATTTTGTCTTTTGATGTGTTTAGGATACAGATTTGATGTGGCAGCCCCACAACTCTTTCAGACCATACTGACACCTGTCCACAGGACGACGACTAACAAAGTCTGGCACACATCTTAGTACACATAAGTTAACATATACACCCAAAGTTCCTTTGGCTCTGTTGTACCCTACAGCTCAGGGTTTTCTTTCTCAAACACTCAAACTGTATGAAGCCTGCTGTGCATTGCATGTCCTCCAGGCCACTAAACACCTTCCTCTATTCCAACCAGATTCCTCTATGACAACTCCATCTCTTGTGTAGGTGGACAGTACACTGCTTTTTCCCCATTTGTATGAATGGACAACAACTTTCCTACTGTTCATTTCAATAAATAGTAAGCAAACAAAATGTTATCAAGAGAATGAGTTTATTCTTTAGGCGGCAAAGACGAATAGCAATTTGTGTTGTGATAAACAGCTCACTGCTGCCTGTGCCATTAAATAAACTGACTCCAGAAACTGAAGTAAATGGCAGGAGATCTGCAACATTTGATGTAGACATGGGCCATTAATATAGACAAAAATGACCACACAGCACAAGATGGCTTCTCAGAGTCACTGTTTTGAATATGAGAATAATGATGACTTACTCTCTGTTTGATGGTTTGTTTTGGTGATCAACAGCATAAACGCACATATGTTCCATTCATCTGTAAATTCAACATATGAAATGGTCATTTTGGACAGAGTTTGGCCACTATATTTCAGTGACACTTCACACAACCTAATTTACATGTCCCTCTAATAATGCAGTAATCCATTCAAATCAAAGCTCAAGGGATCACTCATATCAAAATGCATTTGGTTACTGGATGTGTTCAGCCACATTTAATGAGAGACACTGTAAACATACAGTGACCATAAAAGAAAATGCGAACACACTGTATTTTTCTCACAAATATCAGCAAATCTGTTGTATTTATCAGCAAAATAATCATTTCAAGAAAAACAGGTGAGGATTTTATCCAAAATATACCAGTTTGTTAATTTCTCTTGATATCATGAACTCGTTAGCAGTGAGGTGTTTAAAACTGAATCGTCATGTGTAGTTTCTTCCAAAACCAAAATGAAGTAAAATTAAACTCTGAGCAATAAAACTAAAAACCTACAAATATAAGACAAAGCAAAGGGAGTTGCTTTCCACAGCAAAGTCACATCAAAAGAAAATCTCCACACTTTGAGTCCGGTTTACTGACGGATCGACTGGCGGGTTTGATCTCCGTGAGGTTCAGCTGACATGAGAACTAATGAAAAACAAACGTGTGAAAGCAGATCTTCATCACTCGCTCCATTAGTGAGGAGGAACCCAGTGTCTGATCCTACAGGACTGTGAGTCTCAGAGATGTTCAGTCAGTGGAAAACAGATCTCCGGCAGACGGCAGAGGAGCCAGACCGCCGGTGACGTTCGGTAGAAGAGAAAGGTCTGGAAGACTCTGGATGTGAGACTTGAGCTCCTTCCTCACTTGTGTGACACGAGCCAGTTTCTGCTTGTATTCCTGCAGGAACATCAGATAATCAATGAATGAACAAACTGATCTGACAGCTATTCATTTTTGTAAAGAAATCATTCATTCTGTTCAGAAAAAATGCATTAAATTGATCAAAAGTGACATTAAAGTCATTTATAATATTACAAAGATTTCCATTTCAAATAAATGCTGTTGTTTTTTTTTTTTACTTTCATCAAAGAATCTTAAAAGAAAATGTTTCTCAGTTTCAATTAAAATATTCAATTGTTTTCAACATTGATAAATATAAGGAATGTATCTTGAGCATCAAATCATGTGACACTGAAGACTGGAGTAATGATGCTGAAAATTCAGTTCTGATCACAGCAATAAATTAGATTTTAATAGAAATCAGATATTTGAAATCATAATTATATTTAATAATATTACTGTTTTTACTGTATTTCTGATCAAATAATTGCAGCCTTGGTGAGCAGAAGAGACTTTTAAAAACATTTTAAAATTTTAGACAATTAAAGGGATAGTTCACCCAAAAATGAAAATTCTGTCATTAATTACTCACCCTCGTGTCGTTCCAAACCCGTAAGACCTTTGTTCATCTTCAGAACACAAATTAAGATATTTTTGATGAAATTCGAGAGCTTTCTGACCCTGCATAGACAGCAATGCAACTGAAATGTTCCCAGGCTCAGAAACATAGTAAGGACATTGGTAAAACAGTCCGGATTTCATCAAATTTGTGTTCTGAAGATGAACGAAGGTCTGGAACGACATGAGGGTGCGTAATTAATGACAGAATTTTCATTTTTTGGGTGAACTATCCCTTTAAAGGTCATTTAAGTAATGCATTAACCAAGCAATATCTTTTTTAATCTTTCCAAATATGTTTGATTTACTTTCTTCCATGAAATATAAAAGGAAACATTTTACAGAAGCTTGTTTTTAAGCTCCAAAATGAAGAAAAAGTACCACAGAAGTACCATAAAAGTATGAAAAGTATCCCAAAAGTTGTCCACGTGACTTGGCGATATATTCAAAGTCTTCTGAAACCAAGACAGCTTTGTGTGAGGAATTAAACCCAAATTAACCCAACTCAAGTTGAAACACAATTATGATTTAGCAGTAAATGTGACCCTGGACCACAAAACCATTCATAAGTGTCAATTTTTCAAAATTGAGATTGATACATCATCTGAAAGCTGATTAAATAATCTTTCCATTGATGAATGGTTTGTTATGATACGACAATATTTGGCTGAGATGCAACTATTTGAAAATCTGGAATCTGAGGGTGCAAAAAAATCTAAATATTGAGAAAATCACCTTTAAAGTTGTTCAAACGAAGTCCTTAGCAATGCATATTACTAATCAAAAATGAAGTTTTGATATATTTACAGTAGGAAATTTACTAAATGTTTTCATGGAACATGATCTTTACTTAATATCCTAATGTTTTTTTGGCATAAAAGAAAAATGGATCATTTTGACCCATACAATGTATTTTTGGCTATTGCTACAAATATACCCCAGCGACTTAAGACTGCTTTTGTGGTCCAGGGTCACAAATAATGAATTAATTTTGGTCTTTTTGTCACAATCAGATGACTTCTAAAAACTTTGAATACAGAGCAGTAATATGGACTACTTTTATAATACTATTTTGTTGCCTGAAGGTAAAAATCACATTCACTTTCATTGTATTGAAAACACCAGAAATTCTCCTATGGAAGAGAGAAAATCAAACAGGTTTGGAAAGACACGAGCAGTAGATGATGGCAGGATGGTAAACTTTTTTTAGGAGTCTTATACCTCCAGTTTCTTCTCCCTCTCGTTGAGCGCTTCTTTCTGGCTCTGGATGTATTCTGTCAGCATTCGGGCTAGTTGTCTGCGGTCCTCTAACTCAGCGGCCAGGCGTCCGTTATACTCGGCCAGCAGCAGACAGGCCTCATCCACCGTCTTTGACAGCTTATCTGCCGCCTGTTTATCTGCAGAGAATACGGAGAGTTTCATCAGAAAAAAAAAAAAAACAATTCCTGTTAGACAGGGTTATGTTTCTCCAGCGAGACTCACCTGTGATCTTCTCCAGAAGAGAAACGTCCTGCACTTCCTGTGGAAGTGATGCGATTTTCTGTCTCACAGCAGCATCACCAGATGCAGCGTTTTCTAGATCCTGCAGCGCTTTCACCAGATCCTCCGTCTGTGGATCAATCACACACAACCTTTCTTATAAGTCAGATTTTTATAAATCATATTGGTAGTTGCTTTGAAACATCAAGCAGTTTTAGCAATATCTTGCAGTGTGATGTCAAATCAACTTACCCAAGCTTTATATACATTATATTACACATTTTAATTTTATAAACTTATTATATTATTAATGTTAATATAATTTTTCACCCACAGTTCAGGGGTATCATTTAAATGCCATTTATTCCAAAAAGTGTGATTCTTACCCTTTATTTATATTCAAAGTTAAGCTTATATATTTAGAATTAGTATGTATTTATATTTATATATTTCAATTTCAATATTTTTCACATTGCAGGAGCATTTAAAATGAACTAATGAAGAAAAAATAAATAAAAATGGTACTAAAATAAAACAACAACAACATAAAAAGAGACAGAAATACACAGAAATTATAAATCTAGAATCCGGATATTGAACAAAAATGCTATAATAATAATCAGTATCAAGAATCAAGGGTTAGAATCAGATTTCTTCTGAGTAAATGTAATTCGTACCAGTTGTGGAGCGGCTGCGTCCGTCTCATGGGGAGAGTAGTGCCCTCTGTAATCATCATCTTCCTCCTCCTCTTCCTCCTGGACCTTCTGGTAGCTTCTCTTTAAATTTTTTCTATCATCTGCTACAAAATAGCATGCAACTTTTACTTCACTTTACCTTAAAAAAGAGACAATTCAGTTCATCCATTCTACAGGACAAGACAGGAGAGTAACCAAACATCACAAACATGCATTTTGGTGAAAACAATGCCTGATGAAGGTTGCATGACCAAAACATTATACTATAGTAGTGATGAAAACTGAAATAACACAAATTGAAGCATGAATGATGAAAACGTGACATAAATGAAATCTCTCTTATATTTATTTGAGCTTCTTCTTTATCTAGATTGCAGCTCTGCTCACTCTGGATATTCATCTACCAACTTCATCAGGTGCATCTTGGGATGTTTTTAAAAATGTTTACACCGCACGCATGTATTTCGCTGACCTGCGGGCTTCTGTTTGGGACTGTCTGAGTCCTCAATAGCCAGTTTGAGCTGCTGGATGAAGTCTGCACGGTAGAGGTTTCGCTCCTGCCAGATGTTCAGCAACCTCTCCATGTGCTTCTTACAACCTTCATCTCCTTCTCTGCCAGAGAAAGACACAGAATATATGTGAGACAAGACAGATTCATGCTACTGAACTCATAAAGCATATATGAAGGTGCGTTTACCTGGCCACATGTGAGCAGGCATCAACCAGGACGCCCTCAAAGTCTTTGGTGAACTCGGGACCCTTTTTCTTACTGTTCTGAATCACGTCATTAGCCAGATACAGGAACGTCAACTTCCTGCTGCTCTTAGCTGAACAACAAACATTTCATTATTACTAACTTTAGAACAAAAACTTTTTGTGTGTTTCAGTTTTAATGTTTCAGCCTTTTAGCCATTTTTGAAGGTTAACCTTGTTTACACATCCAACATGCCTTGTGCAAACTAAACTAAACAAGTAAAGTTTGGCTTACATTCCTTGATTCCCAGATTTGTTTGTTCCATTTAAAGCAACAGTTCAGCCAAAAAATAACATTTATTGTTCTCATCCTCAGGCCACCCAAGATGTAGATGAGTTTGTTTCTTCATCAGATTTGGAGAAATGTCTCAGCAATGGACCCTCTGCAGTGAATGGGTGCCGTCAGAATGAGAGTCCAAACAGCTGATAAAAACATCACAATAATCCACAAGTAATCCACACCACTCCAGTCCATCAGTTAACATCTTGTGAAGAGAAAAGTTGCATGTTTGTAAGAAACAAATCCATCATTAAGGTGTTTTTAACTTCAAACTGTTGCTTCTGGCCAAAATTCAAGTCCATAATCCATAATAACACTTCCTCCAGTGAAAAAGTCCATCTCCTGTTGTCTCTCACATCAAAATTCACTGACATATTTGTTTAGATCTGTTTTGGATTGTAAACAGTTTTTAATCAGTGCAGATTTCTCTCCTGATTCAGACCAGATAGCTTTTTCACTGGACGGAGTGTTTTTATGGAGTATAGACAAACATTTTAGCTGGAAGCAATGGTTCAAAAAATGTTAAAAACATCTTAATGATGGATTTGTTTCTTACAAACACGCAGCTTTTCACTTCACATGACGTTAAATGATGGACTGGAGATAACTGTGGATTATTGTGATGTTTTTATCAGCTGTTTGGACTCTGATTCTGACGGCACCCATTCACTGCAGAGGATCCATTGGTGAGCAAGTGATGTAATGCTACATTTCTCCAAATCCGATGAAGAAATAAACTCATCTACATCTTGGATGGCCTGAGGGCGAGTATATTTTTCACTATTGCTTCAACTACCATTGTAAACCCAAAGCTGCAGCTGTTAACCAATCACCGGTGTCAACAGTGGTAAACTCTCTCTTACCTTTCTTCAGTTCTCTGTGCCACACGCGCACGATGAAGGATGCATGTTTGCGGTGATGAATGATCCACAGAGACAGAGTCTGAACGCTCTGCTGTGAGTTACTCAGTTCAGACAACTTCTTCTCCAGCGCAGACTCGGAGAAAGACGACATGCTGACCGCTTTCTCTCACCAAACAACCCTGAGAAAACACAACAGGTTAGAAACAGGTCTGAGTTGCATCACTTCAAAAATTTAAAGCTGCTTTCGAACTAAGGGGCTCAAGAAGGGACCCTAACATTCATAATATAATATACATGGGTAGTTGACTTTTGACAGCTTGATGTGTTATTCTGCGTTTAAAACTATTTTCTAAATAATATTTTTACTATAATTCTTATTGTAGATACCTTCGACATGGAATATTTGTTTATATGGAATAGTTTTATTTTATTTTTCACAATCCAATGACATTAAAAATTGAACTACAAATAATACAGTTTTAAAAATTATACACAATCTCTCATACTATCATATACATTTTAATCCGGAAGCCTGATATTAAATAAAAATGCTATAATAATACATTTTATTTGTCAACTAACCACATACATATTAAACCACTTTCAAATGCATTTTGCTTATTTTTAAATAACTGTTATGCATACAGGATTCATGACCTCATTTTCTGTGGTCTACTTGTATTAAGAATATTTGTACTTTAAAGACCAATTTAGTAATACAATGTACAAAAAGTATTTATAATGGCATTTTGATTGCATATATATATATATAAACGATGTGATTAACAAAGGAGGTATAATAGAAGAGTTTGGAGTCTGGGTTAATGATTAGTTGAGAAGGTGATTAGTTGTAAATGCATAATTTCTGGGACATGCAGCCAACATATTCAAGACAGTAAAAGCTAATTAAGCAGGTTAAAGAAACAAATCAAGCAAACAGCTAAAAGATAAAGGTAAATAAACTCTCACCTGTCAGCAGTTTTTGTAACGTTAGCCTAATCTGGATTTAACTTCAATATGGTACAACGCACGCGGGAACCCCTAAATACGAACTACCGCGGATCAAAAGGGTGGTTTAAGTCGAGATATTAATAAATCAAATGAATAAAATTCAATCCGTAAAGTATATTCCTCGAAACTTTTGCCGAATGTTTGGACACGATGAGATTCTGTTCCAAGTTGGTTGGTAAACAAACGAGCGTCGCGCGCGTGACGTCATACCGATGCGACGCGACATCATGCTGGATGTGTGTTTTGCAGCACTGTAATCTTTACAACATGTGTCGTTTTGAATTATAATACCAGTCATTTTCAAGTGATGCGTGTTCTTTTGTCTAGGAACCCCAGCCTTTGTTTGGCAGCAGGCATAGAGGATCTCTCTCTGGACTGAAATTCGTAATTTTATGTTTAATGAAATGAAGCAGAGTTTATTGACATGCTGCTGCTGACATGACTTGGCTGCACTGAACCACTCAGAGTAAGTACTATGGGAAATTGTAAGGGGAGGGGCTGTAAGAAAAATATTCAATATGCTCGTTCACTCTTCATATGTTACAATAAAACATGACCATAGAAGAACAGATGAAAAACAAGTTGTTTTGTATTGTGACTTCATAACTTCTAAATCATACACAGTAAAAAGAGTGATATACACCTCATAGGTCATTAAATGTTTTGGTGTGATAAGCAGTTCATAGTTGGTAATTGTCAGACTCTTTTGTCATTGTTTTTTGCCTGTTTGTATGTTTGTTAGTTTTAAGATAACACGCTTTATGTATGCTAGTGAAAACAATTATCAGCAATATTATTTAAGCCCCCAGTTTCACAGACAAGGCTTAAGCCTAGTCCTAGACTAAAATGTAAATCTGAGCTGAAATAAACTTGCACTGACTGATCTTAAAACATATCAGTGCCTTTGTTTTGTCTCAAGATGTGCACCAGTAATGTTTTTTCTAAGGCATGTTTATAAAAATTACTTAAATGTCCTAATTGAACTATGGCCTAATCCTGGCTTAGGATAAGTCCTGTCTATGAAACCGGGCCAAGAATTTGGAAAATGATCTGCATCCATTGTGAAATGCATTTACTAGACTATATAATCAAAATGTCACTTCAAGAAATCAGTCATTGAATACTAACAGATGCTAATTAATGCTTGTTTAGCTGCCAAAAGTTTATCTTTGTCATACATTTTTATATTTGCATTGGTCATGTTAGTCTCTCTCATGATGACTTACAGCTTTTATTAACATCCTTCACAGATCTTGTAGCTCCATACATGGAAAATGGCTGAACATCAGATCGAAGACCCAAAGATTGCATTTGCATATCTCCGCCCATCCTGCGTCCTCCTGACCAAAGAACCTACAGCTGCTAATGTAGAAGCTCTTAGCGGTCATCTCCGCAGTGTGAGCGATGGAGCTCTCCAACAGCTCCAGGACTATATTCTGTTTCCCCTCAGATTTGTTCTCAAAACTCCTGGCTCCAAGCGGGAGGGACTCATCCAGGCGGTTATGGAAGCCATGACGTATATACTGGACAACACTTGCATTCAGAGTTGGGATTCTCTGCGGGATCTCTTCTCTGAGCTGTGCCTTTGTCTTTGTTCCCCAAAAGACCCGGGAAAACCCACCAACACCTCTGAGGAACTAAAGCTGGCCGTGCTTAGATGCCTAGATGCCCTTATGCACTCTGCCTATGGTGACATTATTTTTAAACTCTATGAGCCAAGCATGTTGCCTGGACTTGGAGCCGCCGTTTCACTTCTTCTGGCATTAGCAGAGCATGAAAAGGCCAGAGGAGTTCAAACAGCTTCTCTTAAATGTCTCCTTTCTTTGTTTCAGCAGTGCGACTGCGAAGAAGAACACATTGAGCCAGGACGGGATGAGAGGTATCTGCTTGGACGAACCTTGGCCACTTTTTTACCTGGGATTTCTCGAGCCCTGAGTCTCGTAATAAGTGGAGATGTAAGACAAGGCCATGCAGTAACACTAAAGGCCATGAGGGTTTGGTACAAAGCGGTTGGTCTGGTAATGGCCGATGAGCAGCTTCAGAAAACAGACAATGATGTAGCAGCTGGTGATTTAGGAAGGGTTGAGGAGCTTGTTGTAAAGAGGACTCCATCCTGGCGCAAAGCCACATCCCAGCGCCTTGCTTTGGTCTTACAGAAGATCATTTCTTGCACTTCTGCCCACCCGCACTGGAGAGTCAGGCTTGAGTTGGTCAATCTATCCCATTTTCTTCTTTCTCAGTGTAGCCAGTCTGTGGGTGAATGTATCGGTCCTCTACTGGAAGCATTGGTAGGTGCCATCAACGATGAGGAGCCTGAGGTTAAGGATAGGTGCAATGCAGTACTGGATGAGGTGGCACAAATGGGTCAAACCAATGGCGGACAGGACTTTACTGATATTCTATCTGAAAACCTCCACAGCTTGGTATCATCCTTACCTAGACTCATGAGAACATCTGATGACCAAGGCAAGCTGTTTGTTCTTAACGTGTTCCTTGGGTACCTCAAGATTCTGGGGCCTAAAGTGGATGCGGTACTTACTTCAGCAGTACATCTGGAGCGCATCTCCAAAGCATTGATGCAAGTGATGGAGCTGGACGTAACGGATGTGAAGATCATCGAGGAAAGAACTCTAACATCTTCAACAGACTTGAGGCCTGACCTGCACCAAATCCCATCCCAGAGGAAATACTTCCTCTACTTCACAGATGACAAGATATTCTCAGCGCTCAGGAAGATTTGCCGCATGTTGGGATACTACGGAAACCTCTACCTTCTCGTTGACCGATTCGTGGAGTTGTACAAGGAGTCTTTGGTTTACAGAAAGCAAGCTGCTTTGGTCCTCAATGAGGTCATTGTTGGTGCTGCAGGCATTGGCATAGAGACGGATAGTTCTACGATTGATGGTTCAGGAGCAAACCAGTCTAGAACAAATCAAGACAACTTGATATCTTCAGTCATGTCCATCATCGAGGAATACATCAGTTTGAGTAACTGGCATCTCCCTACAATCTCAGAAGCCTTGGAAGGGAAGATTGAGTCTACAACCTCCTTGGTGACCAATAATCCAGAACGAAATTGTCTGCAGTTGCTTCCAGCATCCAAAACTCCAACGCTCCACCAACTCAACAGCAACATCTGGCAAATCTGTATCCAGTTGGAGGGCATTGGGGGCTTCGCCCTGGCATTAGGCACCAATTTCCGTCTGCTTCTGATGATGACACTATACCCTGTGCTGGAGAAGGCTGGAGATGAGTCGCTTCTTGTCAGCCAAGCGGCTTTTAGTGCCATGTGTGACCTCTGCAAGGCTTGCAATTACAGTTCACCCAAAGAACTGGTCATCAAGAACTCAGACTACCTTCTCAATGACGTTTCTCTAAATCTAGCCAGACCCAGCATTCACCCTCATGCTCCGCGAGTTCTTGCGGTCATGTTCACTCACTCGGATGCCAGTCTGCTGCCTCTAGTGGCCGATGTGGTTCAGGACGTGTTAACAGCACTTGATCTCAGCTATGACCAGAGAACGCCACACTTCTGTAGTGTGCTACACTCACTCATGAAAGCACTTAGTGAGTTGTACTTTTCCTTAGTTTACTTAATTGTTGTTTCAAACAATGTTACTATTAAGTATTTGTTTCAAAGAGCCAGATTTACTAACAGCTTGCTTGCGCCAGCACAAACCGTCTTTTGGCATTAAAAGAGTACTGTCAGGATTTACTAAAGGTTCGCAGTGAAGAATTAGCGCTGAAAAGGCATGGAAGCGGTTGTTTTTGTGCCTGACCTTATTGAATATGCATTTGTAGGAGTTTCCCTTTTAGATGCAAAATTTATGGGAGGAGAGTTTTAAAATGAATCATGCAATGCGATTTACTAGCATTTGTGCCATTATTTAATGCCCAAAAAAGCATGTCTTAAAGCAGGCGGTAATTTGCGCTGCTCTTGGTAGATTACGCTCTAACCCTAATTTACCCTGCTTATTAAATCTGGCCCTAAATGTGTTCTTCAAGTTTGAAAAATCAACACTTGTTTTACCACAGTGAGATGGTTCCCTGCGACTATTGGACACCAGAAGACACCCAACAAAGAGACCCTGAATAAAGAGTGTGTGAACTTGAGGCAGTTTCTCCTGGACTATAAGAAGCAGAAGGAGCTTGCAGAAGGCATTGGAGTAGAGGATGAAGATCCTAATGATTTAGGTTTGTAATTTACATTCATGTTTGGTTAAATGCCTATTTGTTTAATGTTAACCCAGGACAAAAAAGTGCACTTCCACTGTACTTAAAGTGCTCTATTTTCACACACTAATTTTGTACTTAATATACTAAAAATGATCCTTTAGTACTTCTTAAGATAATCTCAAGAACCTCTAAGTGTACTCAAATGTGCTATTTTGGGACACCATGAATATGAACTAAAATGTGCTTTTAACATACTATCTCTGTATTTAAAAAATGTATTTAGTTACCACTTGTAGTACACTTGAACCCATCTTTCATACACTAGTGGGTTACTACAAGTGGTACCTAAATACATTTTTTAAATACAGAGTATGTTAAAAGCACATTTGAGTACATGTTCTTAAGATTATCTTAAGAAGTACTAAAGAATAATTTTTCGTATATTAAGTACAAAATTAGTGCATGAAAATAGAGCACTTTAAGTACGTTATGGAAGTGCACTTTTTTTCTCCCAGGAAGCTTAAATGTAAATGCTCTTACGTTTCTAAGTGATCTGACTCATGATTTTTCCCTGGTGGATGATAAAACCTCCAAATTTAGCAGAATTGTGCACCATTCAAACCTGTATTGAGAATGTCTTAGAGAAATTTGTATTTACTTGAATACTTACATTTCCCAGGATGCATTATCTATTTTGACTTTTTTTTTAAATGCAGTTCAGTAAATTTCTCTATGATAGAAAATAGTCCCTGCCTGTAATTTAATTCTTGCACAGCAGATGACAGTAATGATCCAGTGGGTTGTCGCAGCATAGAAGTAAAAAGTCCTGGAACTGTTACTTTGATTCTGCTGAAGATTTCATCATAACCGCAGACCTGTAATAGGGGTAGTCGGTTCCCCTTGAACAAGCTGCGGTAAGTGCTTTACACAAGGGTACAGATGTAATAGAGCAGAATTATGATCGCCTGAGCCCCGTTTTTGGCTCATCTTCAATCCTCCACATGCTGAGGCATTCAACTCAGGGCTCAGATTTGTGATCATTAAACCAACCCCACACAGAGCCGAATTCCCAGAGCGATCCGCTATTGTGGCTTTCCTACTATCACGCTGAAAGTTTGTAGCTGATTTACAAGACGCATTCAGCTGATGATATTCTCACAGAGCCAATGAGCATGCAGTCGAATGCACAGGAGTGACAAACCAATTAAATTTTTAAATTCTCCTTTCCACAGATGTTCCTCCACCAACTTCTGATGAGGACATGGATGGTCCTGCAGAGAAAAAGGAGCTTTCTCTTCATATCCAGATTGCAAAAGACGTAATGGAGCGATGCATCCACCTGCTATCTGACTCCAGCCTGAGAATCCGGCTCAAGGTTGTAAAATCTCTTCTTTTGATGTATAATAGCTTTGGCATTGCTGCATGCATGCTTCCTTTGAGAACAGAGGGTCTAAAGTCAAACATGCATGTGCATTTACAGGTGTTGGACATCTTGGAGTCGTGTGTGTGTGTTTTATGTGAGCGAGAGGATGAGCTGCTTCCCATGGTGCACCGGTGCTGGCCTGCTCTCCTCCACCGTCTCACCAATGATGACCCTCTCGCTGTACCGCGAGCATTCAAGGTGAGATAATGTCCTAGCAACCAGATGCAAAACCAACATGCAAAAAAACACTTTAGGGTTACACTTTTTTAAGGTATCCTTGTTACAGTTTAATTATACATTTAAGTAGTGAGTAATATTAATTAACTACATGTACTTACTATATGTGAGCCTGGACCACAAAACCAGTCTTAAGTCGCTGGGGTATATTTGTAGCAATAGCCAAAAATACATTGTATGGGTCAAAATTATCAGTTTTTCTTTTATGCCAAAAATCATTAGGATATTAAGTAAAGATCATGTTCCATGAAGATATTTTGTAAATTTCTTACCGTAAATATATCAAAACTTCATTTTTGATTAGTAATATGCATTGCTAAGAACTTCATTTGGACAACTTTAAAGGCGATTTTCTCAGTATTTTGATTTTTTTTTTGCACCCTCAGATTCCAGATTTTCAAATAGTTGTATCTCGGCCAAATATTGTCCGATCCTAACAAACCACACATCAATGGAAAGCTTATTTATTCAGCTTTCAGATGATGTATAAATCTCAATTTCGAAAAATTGACACTTAAGACTGGTTTTGTGGTCCAGGGTCACATATGGTTAGGGTTAGGGTTAGGATTAGGGTTTGGTTTAGCGTTAATTGCCTGTAATTATGCATAATTTATTGTTATTACAGTAGTAAGTACATGTAACGTGCGTAACAAGGACGCCTTAAAATAAAGCGGGTAACACTTGTCCATCCACAATATCCTGGCATTTTAAAATTGCTTTAAAAGGCCATGGAAATGAATAAAGCATTAGAAGTCATGGACATTTTTATAGCATAAACACAATATTGTAGTTTAATGATTTGCATTAGAAAATCATTTAATTAATGATATTAAATTATCATTTAATTAATATTTAATTGGCTAGCTACTCTTCTTGAGTAAAGCTTGCTTGCTTGCTGCAGTGATGCTGTAGTGAATTGCGAGTGAATCGTTCTTTCGAGTTGATTCTTTTCAACGAATTGAACAAAACGCAAATTCTTTTGAAGGATTCATTATTGAATCAGTCTGAAAGTATTTTGGTATTATTGTGTCAGCTGTGATCAGTCATTTCTATTTCATAATAAATTATGTTTTGAACTTTTCATCAGTGAATCCTGAAAAAGAAAATGTATCACAGTTTCCACAAACATATTAGTCAGCACAACTGTTTTCAACACTGATAATAATCAGAAATGTTTCTGGAGCAGCAAATCAGCATATTAGAATGATTTCTGAAGAATCATGTGACACTGAAGACTGGAGTAATGATGCTGAAAATTCAGCTTTGATCACAGGAATAAATTACATTTTAAAATATATTCACATAGAAAAAAGTTATTTTAAATTGTAATAATATTTCACAATTTTACAGTTTTTACTGTATTTTTTTTTAATCAGTTAATGCAACTTTGGTGAACAGAAGAGACTTCTTTCAAAAAATCTATTTAAAAAATCTTATCAACCCCACACATTTGAACAGGAGTTTATATTAGCTGGAATACAGTAACAGATCCAGCAGATCATTGTTTTTCTCTGTGGATCTCATTGTCCAGGTGTTGTGTGTTCTGGGCGAGTGGTGTGGTGATTTCCTGAGGAAACGCGTGTCTAAGGAGGTTCTGCCCCGTCTCACCTCCTCTCTGATGAAGCAGGCGGAGGTCAGCGCTCGCTCTGGGCCCGTCTACACACACACTCTGGCTTACAAACTCCAGCTCGCCGTGCTGCAGGGTCTCGGACCTCTGTGTGTGAAACTGGACCTGAGTAAGTCTGGACATCGGTGTCTCAAATGCCTGCTAGAAACATGCCTAATGATAATGATCAGCTATTCAAGAAGATTTTTATATATATAATTTTTTATGCCAGTTATCATTTAATATATTGTGTAAAAAAAAATGAAGCTGTGCTAAACAAAAACATAACATTCATTTAAAAGATAAGGTTCAGCTAATTGTTCCATTGTCCCTCCCGCATAAAAATCTATTAAGTTGAATGAAAGTGAATTATAATGATTATTTTAATGGATGCACAGAGTCAGCATTAAAACAAAATCATGTGAATGCACAAATACGATACTTACATTATTATAGCTTAAAATGCAACGCTAAATCCTGATATTCTTGTAGTATAACCTGCCTAAATTATTACTAAAAACAAAAATGCATCTCAGAAATGTGCTAAATGTCTGAGCTAAATAAAGTGTTCAGTTAGAATAATGAAGAACAGGACATTATTTTAGGATTTGAACCATTTTTGCTTGTAAAAGTGGGTTTATTTTTTATATTATTTTCATTGCCTGCATAAGTTTATGGGACGTGGCAGTAGAAACAATTAGATGAAAGCAGTGTTATGTTTATCCTTTTAGTGCTTGATATACTCTTATAGGTTTTGTTAATATTTTTGAATTGAATTTTATTTTTATATTTTGTTTTCACTGTAATACTAGTTAAAGTTTTAGTAATTTTTCTGTGTTTTTGTAATTTTGTAGTTTTTATCCATTTTTTATTTATTGATTTTAGTTTATTTAAAATTGTAAATTGTATTTTTGTTTAAATGTTATTTAATTTTTTAGAAATATTGCATTGGCAATTAGCTGAAATAAAATAAGTTCAAGCTTTATTTTTATTTTATTTCATTTATTTTACTTAAACTAAAGAAAATGTTATGTTTTTTTATATAGTTTTAGTTTTAGTTAAATATAAAAAAGGAAAAAATGTTATTTCAGTACTTTTGCTTGCAAAATGAACGCCAAACTAGTGATGGAAATATAATAAGATGGCATTAAAAACAATTTCAGTGCTTTTGGGATAAAACATTTTTGCGAAAACAAGTTTTTTTGTGAAAACGCAGAAGTTTTTTGAGTGCAAAAACACTGAATGTCATTTTTAATAACCTTTTTGTATTTTTCTCTACAATCATTTTTTTTAAATTGAGAAAACACTTTTTCATTAAAGATAGCATACATTTTTTTCCTTTGGAATAACATGCTGATGAATCATGCACAACAATATCAGACATTTAAATGTACATTTTGTGCTGCCTAACAACATTTGTGAGCACGTGCTCACCACTAGATGGCAGACTCGTGTCAGTCTTGCATCACAGCTGCAGCAAACAAAGTCAATCTCACCGTAAGCCATGAAGCCGTGTTCCTGTTGATGTCACATCACAGCTCCATCTGAAAACCCCAGAGCTTTGCTCAGACACACAGAGTCCTGTGCAGCTCTGTTCATTCCTCTGGAGGAGCTCAGAGGGGGACTTTGAGTCTCTCATATCAGTTGTTTTCATTTTTTTCTCACCCTCGGTGGGTTTTCTGATGTAATCCAGACGGTTTGTAAAAACATGCTGCAGTTCATCACATCCATTCAGGCTTAATGCATGTAAATATGATTGACTGTTGGCTGATAAAATATCGTTTTCAATATTAGCCTCGAATCTAGCGACGTCTGAGAACCGTTACAGACCAAACCGTGAGAAATTTGAAGCCAATGGTTTGTGAAATGCTGAAATGATCGCCATGTGGAGAAGATTCATCCAGAGGAAAACACTTAGAGTTACCATGGTTATGAGAGACACCTGAGACACAGACAGACAGACAGACATGAGAGGTCATGCTGTTTATTTCCCAGCTGGCTCTCTCTCTCACATCATTTTTCCTCTTTATTATTCTCCATCCATCCTTCATTTCTCTCTGTCTCTGGTCTCGTCCCTCTGCATTCACCTCCATTTTTCTAGAGTAATGAGGCTCTACATCAGGCTGCTTAATTAATTAATTAGGATAATGCTGCCATGGAGACTATTAGAATATATTAGAACATCTGTGGCCATTATGACGCAGGCGTTCACTGTTTGCATTTCTGCTGTGGATTTTAAGTCAACGGTAGAGAATTCGCTGGAGAAATACATTAAGGTTTGTGGGAATAGAGAATTAGGACAAATCTATAATAGTGTAACAGTCTCAAATAGTGGCTAATCACTTCAAATATTTGCCTTTTCACTATTTTGTGACTGTTTTAAGATTTACAGCTAATTTTCTTTATTCTGAATGTGTGTTTGCAGTGGAGGCGGATCTGGATCAGGTGATTGACGCCTGTCTTCCATACCTGAGCTGCCGACAGCCAATCAGACTTCAGGAGGCATGTCTCAGGTAAAGCCCCACCCCAATGCAAAACTGAAACTGAATATTTCTTTTTTTTTTTTACTTTTTCTTTGATTAAAGTGGATTTAAAATCTCCCAGCATTATTTTTCTTTTATAAAAGTGATTCATTTTGCATTATTTGTTTATAGTCTCAGGAACTTGCACAGACAAATATGAAAACAAAATCAAATAAAAAAAAAAAAATCAATTTTATTATTATTATTATTGTTGTAGATTCAGTCACTGTCTGCTGTAATGTTTTTGGTTTGCAGTAAATCAATATATCTACCAATATTTGGTCACATTGAGATTAGACTATTCTAACCAATCTTAGACTAACTAAGAGAGAGAAAGCGATTTGACCAATGTATATCAGGCTGATTAATCAATTTGCCTATTCATAAATGATTAACAAGCATTGACAAAAAATAATAATAATAATAATAATATTTTTTAAATCTATGTAAGATGTAATTTATAATATATGCAATTAATAATATAGGTATAATATTATATTTTATAGAATACAATTTTCAAAATTATAATTATAAATAAAATATTATATATAATTATATTAATATACAGTGCCCTCCATAAGTATTGGAACAGTAAAGACTAAATTGCTCTGTTGGGTGTGGAGTCAAGACATTTGCAAATATGATTAAAAGATGAATATGAGACAAAACTACAGAATGTCACATTTTATTATTAGCCGTTTCAACACATACATGATTTACCAAATAAAAAGAACAGCACTTTTAGAGTTCATCCCACTGTTTGATGTGAGCATAAGTATTGGGACAGTTGAACATAAGGCAGATGTAAAAGATTAAAAGCTATTATTTAGTCGCAGATCAGAGCAGTGAGTCTGTGACCCATAGACATCACCAGACTCTTGGTCTTATGCTCTTAAATGCTTTTCCCAGCCTTTAATGCAGCCAATTCCAACTGTTTCTTGATTTAGGGAGTTTCTGCCTTTACTCTCCTCTCCAGCTGGTGAAATTCATGGTCAGTCAGATTTAAATCTGGAGATTGACTTGGGCAATCTAAGACTTTCCATTTCTTTGTCCTGATAAACTCCTTGACTGAACTGGCCGGGTGTTTTGGGTCACTGTCCTGATGCAATATGAAGCACTTCCCAATGAATCTGGTGGCATTTTTTTGAATATTGGTAGGCAAGATGGTTTTGTACCCTTCCAAATTCATTCTGCTACTGTCATCATACATTGTCATCATTAAGTTGATGCTTAACAGATGAGGCTGTATGCTTAGGATCATTTGAACTTCCCTTTTCTCCACACTTTTGCTTTCCCATCACTTAGATAAAGGTTAATCTTTGTTTCATCTGTCCATAAAACTCTGTTCCAAAACTTTACTGGCTTTTGCAAACTCTAATCTTGCTTTCTATTTTTGGTGCTGGTCAGAGGTTTGCATCTTGCTGTGTAGCATCTGTAATTCTGTGTCAAAGTCTCCTGAGGACAGTAGATTGTCAGAGCATCACCCCAGCTTTCTGGAGGTTGTTGGTAATTTTACAGACACGTATTTTAGGATTCATTTTCATAGCTTTTATGATTTGTCTGTCATCAACTACTGTTATTTTTCTCAGCCGATCGGGTAGTTGTTGGTTGCTGGTGTCGCTGGTGGTTTCCAAACTCTTGATTTCTCCATGCCCTTTGTTTTTGCTAGAGCTCTAACTGACTTCCTCTTTTCTTTTACCATCCAAATTGCTTGCTTTTCTCTCAAAGTCAGCTCCCTCGTCTTTATCCTGGTTTGTGTATGTCATCGAATGCAAGATTCAGAATACAGAAGTAATGGATATAACTGATACGACACATTCCCTGCTTTTAATATCTGAAGAATTAATGCAACAGGACACAGCTGATCACTTAGAAAGACCTGTGAGGCAACTGTTCCAATACTTATGCTCACATCAGATAGAGGGATGAATCTCTAAAAGTGTTGATCTTCTTAGTTGGTAAAACATGTTTTGAAATACCCAATAATAAAATGTGACAGTTTGAAGTTTTGTCTCATATTCATCTTTTAATCGTATGTACAGATTTCTTGACTCCACAGCAAACAGAGCAATTTTGTCTTTACTGTTCCAATACTTATGGAGGGCACTGTATATAATATATAATGAGTAATTAAATATATAAAATATATAATAAATAAATAAAATAAAATAAAATACTATTAACACACACATGCACAATTAATATTTTATAACTGTTGATTTTTTTTTAATGTATCTATTTATTTTATATTTTGGATTATTTTTTTTATTAAATATATATATTATATTTTCAGTGCTGGTCATTTCAGAATAGCCAAATTGATTAAGCAGCCTGACAGAAATATTTGTGTGTGTGTGTGTATGTATCTGTATCTATCTATCTATCTATCCATATATATATGTGTTTTATATTCAATATATTTCTTAATATATTTTTTTAAATATTTTACACACATATACATAATTCATCAGCCACAGACGTCAGAATTGACAGTTGAATCAAAGTTTTGTTATCCTGCTCTCTAAATATCAGCCAATCATTAGAATACAAATTACCATAATTATATTACAAATTGAACATGCTCTAGTTCACTGTAGGTGCTGCTGTGAGTAGACAGTCCCATATCCTGCTTTCTAGTATGGATTAGACTAATAGTTGTTTGTATTGTGATGTTTTGTTCTCTGCAGTGTGTTCGGCTCTCTGATGGATCTGGACGCTGATCTGTGCTGGTTCAGTCTGAATGAGCTGTGCTGTCCCGTCGAGTACGAGCCGCCTCATCCTCATCTGCTGCCTGTGATGCTGACCGGAGCAGACAAGCCCAGAAACCAATTCACAGACAACGTCCTCAAATTACTGCAGGAGTCTGATGCCCCGCAGGAAGAGGATGCCACATAGCAGCGTTTCATATATCTCAACGCTAGATTTAAGATGACCAATGTTTATAGGATTCTGATCTTCCTTGGCTGCATGTTTGACAGGAAGAACTTTTGGAAAAGGCTGAAAAATGTACTTTTTCATATGATGCAGACAGTTTAATGTATAAAATAGAACTGTTTGAGAGAAAACAAAAACAATTTGTTCCTTAAAAAAAATTACAAATTACCATGTAAATGATATTTTCAGCCAAAATACCATAATTATTATAGTTATTGTTACTTCTCTAAAATAATAATAAATTAATAAGGGATCTTTTAGAATAATCATTTTATGTTTTTGTTTATTTTTTGGATGACATTTGTGGCTAATATCCATTTACTATAGTTTTACTATAGTAATTATATGGTATTCTGGAAATACCTTAATTATTATAGTTATTGTTACTTGTTTAAAATAATAAATTAATACGGGATCTTTCAGAATCATAATTTTTTGTCCCCCCCTCCCCCTTGATGACATTTGTGGCTAATATTATTATATATTATATTAATATATAATAATATAACAAATTAGTTTTACTGTAGTATAATTATGCAGTATTCCGGCAGAAAACAATCAGTAGAGCTTTGTATGTGTTATGCCTAGTTGTACAATATAATGAATGTTATTTTACTTTCTATACTGTTTATTATTTTTAATAAAAACATTGCATTTCTGAATATTTTCCAGAAGGTTTTGTTCAACCATTCTGAAAAACATAATTAGCCTATATTTGTATAGCTGAATCCTAAATTTAATTTTGAAATACATTTTGAAATTTCACCATTTCTTTGTGAATTCATATATTTTTAAAATGACATATTGAGTGAAAAAATTCAATACTTTTTTAGTTTCTATTAATTTCCTATTTGTTGATCATTTATGAGTTATTGCTATAAATACTCTCTTTTTCATTGCTCATTAAAATTACTTTGCAAACAAAAATATTAATTCTACTTTTATTGCACAAGTAGTTATTAATTACTGAAACGCTTCAGTACTATTGGTCCTCCATCAGATCCAGCAGCTGCTGGTCTAGTTGTGTCCTGTTGATCTGGTTCTTCTGTTCAGTCTCGTGTGGTCGCGGCTTCTTCAGTGACAGTCTAATAAATGTGCCGCCTGTGAGAGCCGCATTAAAGCTGCCTCATATGCTTTGTGTTAGCCTGCTGCCGTGTTATCTGCACTGTACTTTGCTATTTATCCTGCTGCCAGGGCTGACAGAGGCGCTATTATTCACCGGCCCGAGCGGCTAACGGGGCTAATGCAATTTCCTCTCGGCCGCTTCTGATAAGAGCAGAAGCGTCATTATAGAGTCAAACCGCTTGACATGCGCTTTGTTTGAGGGAATCGCCGCTGGAAAACGACAAAGCAAACAAATTGAAGTGACGAAATAATGAAGAATTGAGGTGATTTTTTAGGTTAAGTAGGCCTAGGTGGCAAAGCTCATTTGTTAGATCAAAAGGTAAAGTCAAGGTTGAATGTTTTTTTTTTTTTTTTTTTTTTTACATTTTAGTAAGCTATCTACAATTTTTTTTGTTACCTTGTGAAGCGTTTTATAATAATCAAGGATGTGCTTAAGTGGTGCGCAAGTGCGCATGCGCGGCCAAAATAAAAGCGCGCTGAAGTACCGACGAGTTTGACAGCTGTTAACGCACACTCGCCGTTTTAGATCGACTAAAGGTCCTTGCACACTGAATCCGAAAATCTCGTCCAAAATTTTCGCAACTTAAAAAAATAAATGTGTTGATCACCTTTACACATTGCCTCCAAAACTTTCGTCAGTCATAAAAAAATCGGATCGGGTTCCATTTTCTGCGTTTTTCACATCTGTAGCAAGCATTTTGAGAGGAAAAGTTGACAAACAAAAAGTTTTTTGGAACCTCAGATTCCAGATTTTCAAATAGCCAAGATGTATCTCGGCAAAATATTGTCCTCCTTACAAACCAATGGAAAGCTTATTTATTCAGCTTTCAGATGATGTATAAATCCCAGTTTCAAAAAATTGACCCTTATGACTGGTTTTGTGGTCCAAAGTCACACAGCCCTGCGCAGAACTGTTTTTTTTTGTTTGTTTTTTTTAAATCCCGTTCCCGCGGAATTTCTGACCGCTCCCGTAAACATTCGAATATTGTACATAATTTTCGCGCGTCCTTTATCAATATGCGGGGTACTGAATTCGCTTTTGAATGAGTGATAATTAAAGACACCAATATTCAACAAACCATTTTGTAACCTGGGGCGCCCCTACATATATATGTACAAATACAAAATAAAAACCAAATCGTTCAATTAAAAGGTCGATCGTGAAACAACTTGAAACTAACAAGGCAGCAAAAAAGGACCATAAACGTTTAGCTTACCATTAGAAGAAGCCTCCCGGATGCTATTTTGAGCCTCCAGAGAAACAACTGATTCCACTTCCTATTATGGAACTAATTGTCATTTACGAATATCCATTGGCAAAACCTAACACTTAACAAAAACTAAACGTGAGTACCAGAAAATAAAGCATAAAAGCACGAAGTTCTGCAGGTTAACCAATCGCTGTCTCAAATTAGTCTCAGATTGCTCGCCAAATGCGACGCCCTTCAACCGTTAAAGTGGACTTTGAAGATTCAAATCTCTGCATCGGCGAAAAAACATTAAATTCAATGTTTCAAAAACATCAAATTCAACATATACTTTCATGAGACGACAGAAACCTGCAGCTTGTGTATTTCAATTCTGTGACGTGTCGAGCTTCTATTGGTCACGTGACTTCGTGATATGAATTTGCAGGCAAGATTTCACCAAATTTTAATTTTGTAACGCAGTCAAGTTCTTCAGAGGAGCTTGCTTTCCCAGTCTCCCACATTTGTATTAATAGTATTTCACATAATGTTAATTAAAAAGTAACCAAATCATGTATTAATGATACACAACCATATATGATCAGTGTACAATGTTTTTTTATTTGATAAAGGCATACATTGAAGGTGAAACCAGTCTTTTGTAGGATTACTTAATATACACAATCTGTACATGTATTACTTCCAGAAACAAAAAGAACTATTGAATCAAACCGTAAAAATCAAAGAAACCAGAAACGAAGCTGTTGTTAATACCATTAAATGAGTGTTTTCAGGATCTTTTTAAAGCTGCATAAAAACCACAAAACGTCGTAATATTGTATGCGCACCATCCTTCCATTGACACAAAAGCTTCATGAAACATATTTGCAAAAGCTGGCACCTATCAAATCGCATTGTGCCATCGGTGATACCAGTCCAGAAAAACCCCCTCAGACTGGTGCCTGTAACATTATACATGTAAACAATGATAGTAATATTACAGCAGGTAAATGTCATCGTTTATACCTGATGAAGAATATTTCAAACATTCACTTTGTTCTGCCGCTTCTAGCCGTCTATGCATCGTATCAAAACCATCAATCTGATCAAACTAAGAACGACCAAAGATTTTAAATCAACTGTCCAATTTGCTTTCTTGCTCACTGGCAAATATTATTCAAAATGTTTGTCACATGCACTCGCTGTTCTGAACAGACATCTACCATCGTTTTTATACAGAAATATACATCTTTTGTTAGAAGGATAGTTCACAAAAAATTGTCATTATGTACTCTCTCAACCCTCATGTCGCTTCAAAACTGTTTGACTCACATTCTTTCGTAAAATGCAAAATGATTTATGTTGCAGAAGGTCTAAGCTGCTCTTTGGGAATAAAAAGTGACCAGGGGCTATTAAAAATAATAATAAAAGAAATAAACCTAAAGAATCAAAAAGGAAACAAAACACCTTAAAATGAATTAAAATATAATAAAGCTTCAAAAAGAGACAATAAAATAAAATAGAATAAAAAATAAACTAAAATAGATTCATTTTCTTCAATAAAACACAAAATAATTTATTTAGCAGAATATTTAAGCTGCTCTTTGGAAACAGACAGTGACCAGGAGCTAAAAAAATAAAATGAGGGAAAATAAAAAGCCTCAAAAAGGACACAAAAAATATTAAATCAAATAAAATACCAAATCAAATGAAATAATAAACTAAATCTTCAAAAAGGACAAAAAAAACATTAAATAAAATAAAACAAAGCTTCAAAATAAAAAAATAAAATAAAGCTTCAAAAAGGACAACAACAAAATAAAATAAAATTTCAAAAAAACCTGTTTCACTCACCTTATTATTTTTTTTTTTTACATAAAACACACAATTATTTATTTTGCAGAATGTTAAAGCACAAAAAAACACCATGAAATAAAACAAAGCTACAAAAAGGACAAAAAAAAAAATTTGAGTGACCAGGGGCTAATAAATTAAAACTAAGGACAAAAAAACCACACAAAAAAATCTTTTTATTTATTTTTTTCCCGTAAGAACGTAAGTCATATGGGTTTGGAACAACATGAGAGTGAGTAAATGACAGATTTTGAATTTTCAGGTGAGCGATCCGTAGTTTAGGGGTTGGCGTAAGGAATTATGTGGGTGGTGTGGGTGTGCAGGTGCTCAGGTGGGGTAGAAACTAAAGATAAGAGGAACCTAAAGTGCACAGCTCTCAGTGCAGTCAGTGGTACTATCATCAGCGGACCTCTTCCTGAGCTCGCGGCCGGGTTTGTGGTGGGCCGGCTGGTGCTTAGACTGCAGAACCTCCTCTTGCGACGTCGCCCCCTGATGGACCGGAGGAGCCGCGTTCCCCTCGGGCCGCTCCACCTGCAGGTACGCCCGCACGCGATGGTGCCGCAGCTTGCTGTCGCTGAAGTCGATGACGCGGCATTCGTAAGTGCCCTCATCTGACGGCTTCACGCTGGACAGACGGAGCTTATGGGAGATGTTGCTTCCTGCAACCTTCACCACCTGTGGAGAAACGGACAGGAGAAGCGGTCAGGAGATGTCTGGAAACGAGCAGTCAGGGTATTAAATCCAGTGTTGGGGGTAACGCATTACAAGTAACGTGAGTTACGTAATCAGATGACTTTTTTCAAGTAACTAGTAAAGTAACGCATTACTTTTTAGTTTACAAGAAAATATCTGAGTTACTTTTTCAAAAAAGTAACACCAGTTACTTTTGTCCCATTTATTGATTGACAGCTCTTCTGTCCCCATGTTGAGAGAAATCCCGAGCAAGATGTTACTGTAGTTCTAGAATAAATGTGAACATGCATTAATTCATCTCACTTGCAAAAAAACAGATTCAGTATTCCTCAAAATTAATAAAAACAGCGAAATGCAACTCAGAATGTGATGCAAGCCTGCAACAATTAAATGTTAAATAACAAATATCCTGAAATGCAACTCAGAATATGATGGAAACCTGCAACAATTAAATGTTAAACACAAATATCCTTTATGTATTTAATCCCATTTTATTAACCAATGTCTTTGCTGCTGACGTTCAATGATCCAATTCAACCAAACTAATAATCAAAAATTACTCTAACTTTTTTTTTGTATTGCTGAAGTGTGTTGAACTTTCTTCTTCCTTGTTCTATTGAACAGACGTGACTGTACTTTCTCTTCAGCCTGAGGCTTATTCATTTCACTTTTGATGAAAGGGCTTTTACATCTGCCAAAAACACAACTTTATATATTAAAAACAAGCAAGCAAGCCCTGCCCAGATTTAAAAATTAACGCAAAAGTAACGCATTACTTTCCATAAAAAGTAACTAAGTAACGTAATTAGTTACTCTTTTAGGGAGTAACGCAATATTGTAATGCATTAATTTTAAAAGTAACTTTCCCCAACACTAATTAAATCATGAATCAGCCTCGAAAATGCTGATTTAAAATGGATTCCAACTGATTTGGGATGAAGTTGAGATGACTAGTAGGCCAAAATATGCATTGTGTTTTAGAAAATCAGGGGCCTCGTTTATAAAGCGTGCGTACGCTCAGATTTGATATTAGAGTATGCGTACGCTTAAATCCATGCCAGCGCTCATATTTATAAAAACTGCCTTTGACGTGGAAAAGTGCTTAGAGTCACGTCAGGGTCTGAGCAGACGGACGCACTTTTTCTTGTCAGAGTACTGCAGGATTTTGGAAATGTCAGCTGTTCTTGCGGCTCGCTATTCTAAATGAAAGAATTTGGACGATGACCGGTGATCTTGTATAATGACATTAATTAGGAGTCGTTTACCAGGCAGAGAGGCGTACATGCATTTTCTGTGCATACGCTCATTCTATGAATCACACGTACGCATATCTAAGAGATGATTGTTAGATCAAATTTAGGATGGTTTCTGCGCAACATTTTGTAAATGAGGCCCCCGATCTAGAACAACATTTGAAGACGCTACAGGCAAAACTATCTTTTTTTTCTCAGACTAGTGGAAAGAAAACATCCAAATTACACATTTAAGTGTTCATTTTATTACACTTTTGCATCTGTAGATTTTAATTACAGTACATATTTTTCAGAATATGTTTTTATTCTGCACTAAGCCAGAAATTTAACCAAAGCAAACTTCACAGATTTATTCTTATCTATATTCTGAAGGTCTTTGCAGAGGGGCTTGTTGTTCATATATCATTCGCCTGGTTTATATTGCATTTTATTCCTAAAAAAATGTATTCTGCTTTTTGGCTGCTGACATTATTTTCTGATTTATGGAGTGATAAAAAGAAATATCCAACATCCCATTTATAAAACTTTGAACTCTAATATGTCAACAAAATGAAGCAAGAATTTTGTACCTGGCTTTATCCACTGTTCTGCAAATTAGTGCATATTTCATTACATAATGCACCATTTGCATATTTAAACATAATATTTAGGAAACTTGTAATGCAAAACCATTGTCTTAATGTATTGTGATTAATCAGCTGGTGAAAATATGGTTATATCTATTAGTTCTTTTTCACCCTATTCACCTGTGCTTTGCCTCAACTACACTAATGCATGTGGAGCTCACATAATACAACCACAAATCAAATAAAACTCTGGATTTGTTAACAAGGAGTCTTTTGTATTGTTCCTAGTTCTCATTTTTTCTGTCCTGCAGGCAGAAATTGGCTTCTGAACATCAGAGCTCCTGTGTGGACCATCATGTGCCTGTGAGCAGCTGCAGTGAAACACAACAGTAGATGTGATATGTGAGACAGCAGTAATGCAGTGAGACAGTGGCTCTGTCCCAAATGCAGACTCTGTACTGAACTACTGTGCGGCATTATGTGGTAGACTCAGCGGACCCAAAGGGTTTAGGACATTAGGGACAGAGCCAGTGAAATGCTACAGTGGAGGCAGTGATGGGCAACAGTGGATTCTGTAAGAGACAAGGAAAGGAAACACTGGAGACAGTAATTGGGTTTCCATCCACATACTTCTATGCAAAATCTGGGATATTGCATTAAAATACAATATACAAACGTCAAAAAAGTAAACTATCCAAAATGTGCATAAATGTAAATTCTTTATCAAAAATAATAAAAAATGTATAAAATATATAAAAAGTAAATCATTAATAAAATATATTAAACTAGTATGAAAAACATTAAATAAAAAATTCAACAAAACTGCATCAAAAAATGTATGTGACTAAATTATTTGTCTTGATGACTGGTTAATATTACCTCATGCTGTTGCTCTCAGACCTCACTTGCAAACATGAAATTCAGAGCATGCTGTCTGCGCACTATAAACTGCAAGTAATTTATTATATCAAATGTATTTTGCAAGAAGTTTCCAGGGAGTGACGATTATGTTCTATATAATTAATTAGTTTAGCAATTAATTTGTTTAGTAATTAATAAGTAATTAATTTGAACTCTTTTGCTGTATTCAGATTTATTCATTTTTTTGCATGAATTAAATTCACAATTTGGAAACTTGTGAGTTTAGTGAAAGGGGGCAGTGTGATGCAGCAGCAGATGCAGTGAGAGACTGGCATGCATCAGTGGAGACATTGATATGCAGTGAAATGTAGTGAAAGAGAGGAATGGATTTGTGGAGACAATGAAATGCAGTGAGAGAGTGGAATGCAATAGTTGATGCAGTGAAATGCATCAGTGGAAGTAATGAAATGCAGCAAAATGGAGCGAGTGAGTAAAATACAACAGTTGAGGCAATGCAGTGCAACGCAGTACAGTGAAATACATTGAGAGAGTGAAATGCATTAGTGGAGCAATGCAGTCAAATGCAGTGACAGTGAAATGCAGTAAAATGCAGTAAGTGAGTGAAATACAACAGTTGAGGAAATGCAATGAAATGCAGTGAGAGAGTGAAATGCAATAGTTGATGCAGTGAAATGCATCAGTGGAAGTAATGAAATGCAGTAAAATGCAGTAAGTGATTGAAATGCAGTAGTTGAGGAAATGCAATGCAGTGAAATGCAATAGTAGAGGCAATGCAGTGCAGTGAAATACATTGAGAGAGTGAAATGCATTAGTGGAGCAATGCAGTCAAATGCAGTGACAGTGAAATGCAGTAAAATGCAGTAAGTGAGTGAAATGCAGTAGTTGAGGAAATGCAGTGCAGTGAAATACAGTGAGAGAGTGAAATGCATTAGTGGAGCAAAGCAGTCTAATGCAGTGATAGTGAAATCCAATAGTGGAGGCAATGCAATGCAGTCAAATGCAGTGAGAGTGTGAAATGCATCAGTGGAGACAGTGAAATGCAGTGAAAGAGTTCAATGCATCAGTCTGCAGAGATACAGGAGAGACGCACTCACTCAACAGTTCTCTCTCTTTCTACCTCTGAAGCACAAAGACAATAGGACAATCTCTCTCTAAAGCGATCAGCATTCCCAGAGGACTCTGAGCGCGGGTCCAGACGCTCAATAAAGCCGTCTGCCAGTGAAGCAGACCGAGTGTGGATCAGGTGGATAAATAAACATACATTCACAAACCCACATGCACACACACAAACACGCTAACATTAACTCCACTTCACTCGCTGGCATCGTTTCCACGGCGCTACATATGTCGAGTGTGTTAACAAACACGCTCTAGCTATCAGCTTCTCTACAATCAGAAATAACAGCACAGCTAGATGCACAAGAGTGGAAAACGGCGTTAACATCGGTGACTGGACGGTACAGTTCCAGTGAATCTCCAGCCTCAGATCCACAGCTCTGCTTTCACACTGGAAGCAAATGTCCTTGTGAATATTTAATGAAGTAGCAGAGAGAGATGCTTTGATTTATCCACCCACACAAACACACACACACACACACAGGTAACACTCACCTTCAACATCCTACTGAGAGAATGAGCCTGCAAAGCTACACATTCTCAAATGTGACTAGTCAATGCGTTATCCACTCGTCCCTGATCAGACATGCTTATAAGAGCTATTTAGATGTCAAACGCCAATAACTGTGTGACAAACAGATGCAGAAAATATAAACACAAAATCATTATAACCTTTTAATGTCACCAGAAATTCGGATACTGAGTGGTAAAAAACAACTTATTGGCCCCATGGGTTGAGATCAGGGTTTTTATAGTTAACTAAAACTAAAATCATAGAAAACAAATTCATTATTGAAATAAAATAAACAAACTGAATTTAAAAAAATTAAGCTATTTAAGCAACATTTCTCATTTTCATGTAGTTTAATTTAATGTACAGTAAAACTGAAATAAAAATTTATAAAAACTATATATTTAGATATCAAACTTAGAAAACAAACTACAAGAAAAAGACAGAAACAAGACAAATTGACAAAAACTTTAAAATGACAATAAAAAAATAATTCAAAAGATTAATTAAAAACTGTACTATCTCAAAGAAACTAACAATGGTTCAGATAAAAGTTAATGGTTTAATGTTAAAAAAATAAAGAAATTAAGATATGAATACTAGAATTGTAATTTTGTATTAGTAATGTAAATTTTTTTAAAATATTGTTTCATTTTCATTAAATTTAAGAAATTATTTTCTTGAACTACAACATTTTGTTTAATATTTTTTTTTAGAGCTTAAAATGTTAAAAAGAATTATTAAATGTATTAAAATTAAAACAAATACACAGGGAAAAAATGCCATTTTTTCCCCCTCAAATTATTCCAAGCTATAGTAAAACATTTGCTACATAAAATTCTAATACATGATCCTGTTATGGCTTATTTTGGGAATATTTTCATTTAGTTGAAAAAAATTAAACAAATATTCATGAAAGAGTATGTCTGAAATTTCTGTTACTCAACATTAACTGCTTGTTTACACAATATCACTCTGATATTCATGCTGTTCTTCTGAATATCAGCACAGTTATGATCACCTGCGGCACAATCACAGCAGATACTGATACAGCAGCTCCAGTGTGAGTGTGTGATTCTGTTGAACTATCTCCAAACCACAGCTGCTTCATCCCACTCTGCGTTTGTGAGCCTCTCTCTGAGGCTGTATGACTTTAACATGAGGAGACTCCTGCATCTCTCTCACACACACACACACACACACACACACACAAACACACAGACACACACACACAGACACACACACACACACACACAGACACACACACACAGCCTGCAGCAGCTCAACCAGCAAGAGCTGAGCAAGTTGCTAACAAATCAACTTTAGCCAAAGCGAGTGTAATGTTGTTTTTGCATGCTCCAGTTATTCACCCTGACAAACACTCATAACTTGTACTTTTACATTCTCACGCTGAGCAGAAGACGGCAGCCGTGAATGAACAGGAAAGAGACGTTCATGAAGGAAATGAGGAGGAAATGACAAACTCCTCACACTTACACTGATTTTGGTGGCGTCCTTTGACATCTCATTCTGCGGCACCACCTGCAATAAAAAAAAAAACTTGTAGTCATATTGGTTACTATAATTAACTTTAAAAAATTGTTACTTGCAATAAAATAAATAAAAATAAATACAATTTTATTTCAGCAAGTTCCAAAAGCAACATTTCTCATTTTGTCGAGTTTAACTTGGCATCTTAAAATAACTAAAACTAAAACTAAAAAATAGATTAAATATAATAAAATCTATATATACATATTAAAAAAATATATAATAAAAATGATAAAAACACACAAAAATTACTAAAACTTTAATGAAAATTAATGTGAAAACACAAAAAAAAATGTAATTCAAAATACATATAAAATAACTATAATAGCATATCAGTGATACTAAATAACACTCAGTCATACATCATATCAACATATTCAGATTTACAACTACATATTCTAAATATATTCAGAGTTAGGGTGCAAAATATAAAAAGTATATTTATATATATAAAAATAAAATAAAAATGTAAATATAAAATAAAATATTTTATATTTTATTATTATTTCTTTTTAAAAATTGGTTTATTTTCATTGTTTTAATTTTTGAATTATTTATTTTAACTGTACATTTCTATGATTTACTTTTCATCAACGTAAACCATCTTAAATATTCTAAACTCTGATAATAATAATACATTTTGTTTGTAATATTTCTTTTATTTTCTCACCTTGAAGTGCTAAAAGCATACAATAAATAATTCAATAATAATAATAATAATAATAATAATTCGAATTCAATAATTCAACAAACTAAAATATTAACAAAATACAAATGCTAGGTTAAAATGCAATACATGAAATGGTATTTTCCTGTGCAGTTTTTTTTCCTATTGCAAAGTGGATATTTCACATCAAAAAAATTGAGCATTATGTTATTTTGACCCTCATTTTTCTGTTTTAGCAGCTTCATCTAAGCATTTCCCGAGAGAAAAAGTAAAACACCTCAAAGTGAATTTTGCAGGTTAAATCATTTGAAAACATGCAAGTTGCTTTAGTCACTGATGTTTCTTTAGTAGATGCTTGTATGTTCTCATGTTGTTTACAACAGAAAAGCTTAGACTGTTGTTGAAAGAGTTTTATTATTTTTTTCTCAGTTAAACATTTACTCGTTAATGTACTTTAAAGTGACATTTCACCCACAATTAAAATCATTTTCGTGGTTTACTCACCCTCAAGTTTATAAATCATTCAAAGTCAAATATGGCACAAAATGAACAAGAATTTTAATTTTTGGTTGAATTATTCATTAAACTTTGGTCTTTCTACAGACATTATTCATGTGTCTAATGCAGTTACTATGAGTGAAACAAACAGCAGCAGGACATTCACACACACACACACACACACACAACATCTAATGGCACTCAAGTCCAGTGTGTGCTGGAATGAGATGTTGGTTCTGCGGTGTGCAAACTTAACCGGCCGCGGCAGATCCTCAAGAGTCCTTCATGAATAATACATGACGCAAAGGTGAGCAAGAGTTTCTCCATGTCCCTCTTTTTCATCCCTCCATCCAATTAAAAAGCATCTTGAGTTCACAGCAGGAAGTCCAGCAATCTCTCCCACTCACTCACTCTCTCTCTCTCTCACTCTCTCTCTCTCTGGTGTCTGGGGAACCTGCAGCTATTTCTACTGGTTGTGATTAATGTTATGTGGACTGTTACCTGCTGCAGACTCGCGGGTCCATTAATACCGCTGTATCCTCTCCTCTCCTCTGCTCACCTCATGTTTGCTTCTTCAGCTCTGGCCACTTTTATGTCCCTGCGGTTTTATTAAAACTAACGCATTTCAATGTGTTTTTGTTAAGTGACGGTCTTGGAAACACTTAACTAGATCTTCATCATTTATTCTAGCTATGTTTCAAATGTCTTACATGTTTAGATTTTTATTTATTTATTTTATTTATTTATTTTTTGGTCCTAGATCCAGACTTTCAGTCTTAAACTATAAAAAAGGCATCAAAGACAACATTTTTATTATGTATTATTTCTAATGAAGCTGTAACTTCATCAAATGATGCAAAAAATGTGAAAATATTTAATTTAAGGATACACAAGGCTAACTATGAAATTAGAATGACATGGTCATTTTATTAAAAAAATTAAGTTAAATTTAAAATGTAAATTAAAATTCATTTAAAAATAAAAATAAATAAATAAAAGTGTAAACAAAAAAAAAATTGAGATGTGGTAATGACATTTATGTAATCATACACAGTAGATTTCAGGAAAAAAAAAGACTTCTCCTGTGATTATGTATGTCCACTTTGGGTGCAAAATTTGGGGAAAAAATTGAATTTTCCTGATAAGAACTGCGATTTAAAATGTATCTCACAAAGAAAAAAAGCACCAGGTTTGCTGTGCTTTGTTTGTAACGGTGCACAATTCTGCCCCAAAAAATGTGATTATTTATTATATGACTATAATAATAATAATAATAATAATAATAAATCAAAATATTAAACAAAATAAGACATTTTACCAATTGTAATATTTTTGTAATACTTTTAATTTTTTAAAATAATTTTATTAATATTTTTTTTATTTACTTAAAACATTCTGCAATATTTTAATTGCACTAAGTCATATTGCATTTTAATTTGAGTAATTCTGCATGTCCAGCGTCCAACATTATTAGGAAACAAATGAAATCATTTAAGACTTTATTTTAATTTTCTAAAAGTCCACAGGTTCAAGCACACCCATAGTTGAATGAAAAACCCAGATATCTACTAATATAAACTAATATACCTACTAATAACACAGCAGCACCAAAACATATTTGGACACTTAAAATGTTTGAATATCATTGCATTTGTTCAAATCAAGCACTTTATGATTCCAGTTCTAGTGATTTTTAGTCTTCATTGTCAAAACTAGATCTATAGTTTGGTCATTTCAAACCCAACAAGCGTCTTTCTGTCAAATGTTTTGCTTGTAATGTCTAATTGTGCATCTTTCTTTACAATAAATGACAGCTGCTGTGATATTTCGATATGTAATGCAGACATTCAGATGCTTTAAGTGTCCAAACTGCCTGTATGGGGCCATTGTGTATTTCATCTATAGAAATGTATTGAATTTCTCAGGCTGTCTGTGATCGTCTGTGTTGCTGTGCAGGTGAAGCTGTGCAGCTGAAGCCTTTGATTGACAGCTGGTTATTAACGTGTGTGTGTGTGCTGAACTCTCTCTCTCAGTCTCTTAAAATAGGTGGCTGTGTTTGACTGGTACGAGTGCGGACAGGAAGAGGAAATGGCTGTATAATTGCAGGCGTGTGACAGTGGGCCGCTGCCGATCATGTTGTTTTGTGTATTGTTAGTAATAGTAATTGCAGGCAGATATTTGCACAGGTTAAAGGCTGAACTCATGGGGATGCCGCAGACAGAACGCTGGGATTATCATCTTATCAACATTATGCTTTCTGGATCAGATTTAATCCCCACACACTGACACTGAACCCTCAACCTACAGCCGACAGCTGACAGATCATGTGTGTCATTACTGCAACACTGCTACTGTGCTCTGAGTGGCTGCTAGAGTGTTCTTGTTTGATATGTGGTTACTAGGGTGTTCTGTGTGGTTTCTAGGGTATTCTAGGTGGTTGCTAGAGTGTTCTTGATTGCTATGTGGTTGCTAGGGTGTTCTGTGCAGTTTCTAGGGTGTTCTGGGTGGTTGCTAGGGTATTCTGGTGATTCCTATGTGGTTGCTAGGGTGTTCTGTGCAGTTGCTAGGGTGTTCTGGGTGATTCCTATGTGGTTGCTAGAGTGTTCTTGGTTGTTATGCGGTTGCTAGGGTGTATGGGTGGTTGCTAGAGTGTTCTTGATTCCTATGTGGTTGCTAGGGTGTTCTGTGCGGTTTCTAGGGTTGTTGTGTGGTTGCTCAGGTGTTCTAGGTAGTTGCTAGGGTATTCTGGTGATTCCTATGTGGTTGCTAGGGTGTTCTGGGTGGTTGCTAGGGTATTCTGGTGATTTCTATGTGGTTGCTAGGGTGTTCTGTGCAGTTGCTAGGGTGTTCTGGGTGGTTTCTAGGGTATTCTGGTGATTCCTATGTGGTTGCTAGGGTGTTCTGGTTGTTGTGTGGTTGCTCAGGTGTGCTAGGTGGTTGTCGGTGGTTGCTAGGGTGTTGTGGGTGGTTGCTATGTGGTGCGTTTCTGTCTTGTGTAAAGCGCAGTCTTCGTGTCTAGTTGTGGCTCGGGTTCAGTGTGCGTCTGTGGGATTTCTTCAGCTGTTGTTCTGGTCCAGCAGATGCAGATGGTTCCTCTGATCATTTAGTAAAGCACCGCTCCTCTCCTCAACAACACACTCAATCACTCAGATCAGCGCTGCATTATGGGTAATGGCCGCCTGTACCTGATTGGTGCTCCATGTCTGCTTGTCGGTCCATTCTCTGTGGTTCCTGATGTACCACCACTGAATCTCCAGCGAGTAGGAGGGCGATCCGGCACCTCTGAAGGAGCAGGCCATCTCCACGTCCTGCCCGCTCTGCGCTGTGATGTCATGAGGGACCTCTGTGAACGCCGCTGAAGAAAAACAAACAAACGATTAGCAGCACCAAACAAAATCACAACAGAGACTGCTTTCAAACAAGCTCCTAACACTCCAACTGCCGTCCCGTGGCATGTCGGGTTGTTCAAGGCAAAGAAACTAAAGTTTAAACTCTCCATTAATTCAACCAATAGAGATTATGCACATTAAAATACAATAGCAGAAAGTACTTTAATGTAAAATCTTTCACTCTGTTCAAGCTCTTAAAAATTATTCAAAATGTGCCACTGAAATGACTAGAAATGACATTTGACATCACGATGTTAAACCAATGTCATTTAAGTATTATTTAACTATTATTATATATTTAGTATTATCCATATACTAGCTTTAATTAATATTTTTAATTAGCTTTATTTTTATATTTTCAGCTTCCATTTGAATTTTAGTTCATTTTTGTGTGCTTTTGGCCTTTTATTAGAATTTTTTAATATTACTATTTAAGTGTAATTTATTTTTATTTCCGTTTTCAATTATTTTTATTCCAGTTTAGCGCTTCAAGGTAACATGTATAATTTTTATTTTGTTTTACATCTAATATGTCCTATTTTCTTTTCTTGCTTTTTTTTAAGTTTTAGTTAACTATAACTGCATCAAGCCAATGTTATTTTAGTATTACTGACATATTTTTATAGTTTTTGTTCATACTTTTAATTAAATTTCTTTTTTATATATATTTTTTATTTTAGAACCCCTTAACTGTCATAATCCCCTCTGTGGGGCCTTCAGTTACTTCCACTATTTTACAATAAATCACAATCTAATCACTGACAAACTATATATCGTTGGAAAAGGTCTAAGACTCCTAAACCAGATATTTTACCACTTTTTGTTAAAAAATTATGTAGGAAAATTATTAGACTAATTTATGACTTAAGAGTGCACCTTCAAAAATCTACATCATAACAGAAGTTCTGTACTGTCACGAGACCATCTTCTTAGTTTGCCTTTTTTCCCTATCTGCATTTAGAAATCATAAGAAAATATATATCAATTGAAAACTTAAAATCTCAAAATTCATGCTTTGAAACCCATTTTAAAATCAGACATTGCATTACCATGGAAATGGTACATAAATATCATGTTACAAAATGTTTTCGTTCATGAATTATAAAAAATTAAGTTTGGATAGTGCTCTATAATGTCTGTGTTCAAAACTGTGAGTGACAGTTAAGGGGTTAGTTAATGTTTTAGTCATTTTATTTGTTATATCTCTATAATTTTCAACAAGTGTGTTTTTTATATTTCCATTTATTTTTTAAGTTTGAAGTTTATTTAGTTTTAGTTATTTTAGCACTTCAAATTAAACTAAATGAAAATGAGATATGTTGCTGAATTTATTTCAGTTAATTTGATTTAATTTCAAGTAATTTTATTTGATTTTTTTTAAGGTTTTTAGGTTTTTAGTTAACTATAATAACCCTGCATCAAACCAAGAAAAAATGACCCGGCACATTTGCATTAAACACAAGTGTGAATAGAATTTGAGAAATGCAATTCACATTGCAGTCTGTTCACTGCACTAAGCAAACATTTTTACTTCAAAAGACCTGAAATATAATGCACAAGACTTCATTAGTTGTGCTTTTGTGTCATTTTGAGTTCTAATTTAATTTTAAGAAGAACAGCGTGAACATTCTGCAAAACATCTCCTTTTGAGTTTCACAGAAAAAAGTCATGCAGGATAACATAAGAGTGAGTAAATGATGACAGAACTTTATTTTTTTGGTTGAACAATCCCTTTAACATTTTCTCTGTGCTATTATACATGTAGAACCTCTTTAAAAACTCAAGACACGAAGTCTAAACACCTCGTATTTGTGTTGAGACCGATGTAGATTGCAAGAGAAAAGCCAACAACTCAATCCTCTCACTTTTTTCGAGATGCCGTTATCATCTCAGATAACACTTTGGAAAACGCCCAACGCCATCAACCTGAACGGCCAACATCAGATCTGGAGTTATCAGCCAACGCTCAGAGAGTTATCGCAAGTAAACAAGCATCTTGCCACCGGATAGTGTTGTTCTCAGAAGTGCGCGAGCAAAACTCTCAAGTGCAGCGTTTCCCATGACTGACCCGATGAGTGAAACAAGCTCATCCGCCACTTCAGACAAACACAATTCAATTATCCTTCCCGTCAAAGCCCAGAAGATATGTCTCCCCCCTCAGCCGGCTGGAGAAATCTGTCCACCGGCCGAACCAAAGCAGAGACGCGTAAGAATGAGCGCAAATCTGTGTGGAGGAATCATTTCTCCAGCAGCGGGACGCTCTCTTATCAAGCCTTACAGGCCCTACAGGAAGTGATGCGCACACTTCAAAGAGAAACGCTCAGCGTTCACTCACACCTGACCGTCGACGGCCACAGGAAGCCATGAATCCCTGGAAGACATTACAGATATAAGACGATCTCACAGCTAATCCTGAATCCTGACATTCACTGTAAAAAATGATTTTTCAAAGTTAGGTAAATAAAACAATTACTGGAGTACGTATTACAATAAAATACTACTATATTATAATAATAAAATACCTAAAAATACTATAAATATTTCATGTAAAATTATAGAGTATGTTTGACAAGAAAATACATTATTTTTATTAGACTATAATACTATAAATATTTCTACTACTTTAAAATTTCACATTTAATTTAATGTGTGCCATTTTTTTTAAAGATTATCTGTGAACTTTACTTGGAACCATAAGGTAACAAAATGCAACAAAAACTTTCATGCAAGTATTTAAGTGTAAGATACATATATTGCTCAGAGGTTTATCTTTCATATCTTAGAAGATCTTGGATGTTTCATTGATGTATCAAGATGTTTCTCCAACATACAAATTCCTATTAAGAAATAAAAATTGTACGTAATGAGTAAAAATACGTACAAGACTCAACAGTACAAAGGTATCAAATGAATATCTTGGCAAATCTGAGCTCAGTTTGAGACATTTGAGAATTTTCTTCTGAAACACTGCAAGATGTACAGCACATGGGGCTGTAAAAATTGCAAACATTTATAATTGCATTTCTGTCTAGGAGAAACAACTGAGATATTAAGGAGATCTTGTGTGATTTCTTTCATTTCTCATTTTGTGTGAATAAAAGCATCAGATATCAGTCAGTTCCATTTGCTCGCCATTTAATGTCATTTTTGGAGAAATACCTGAGATATTGAAGAGATCTGAGATCAAAATAAATGTCATTTATCACTATTTCAGTGCTCAAATGTTTAGGTTTTGTAAAAGAAATTAATACGTTTTTCAGCAAGGATGCATTAAATTGATCAAAAGTGACAGTAAAGACATTTATAATGTTATAAAAAATTTCTATTTCAAATAAATGCTGTTCTTTTAAACTTTCTATTCATCACATAATCTTGAAAAATAAATTATATCACAATTTCCACAAAAATATGAAGCAGCACATCTGTTTTCCACATTGACAATAATCAGAAATGTTTCTTAAGCAGCAAATCAGCATATTAGAATGATTTCTGAAGGATCATGTGACACTGAGGACTGGAGTAATGATGCTGAAAATTCAGATTCAATGACAGAAATAAATTACAATTTACAATATATTCACATAGAAAACAGTTATTTGAAATTGTAATCATATTTCAGAATTGTACTGTTTTACTGCATTTTAATCAAATAAATGCAGCCTTGGTGAGCAGAACAGACTTCAGACTTCTTCAGAACAGACACAGTAGTGTGAATGCATTCAGAATCTAGTATGAGAAAGAGATCCAGTCCAGTTTCACTCTGAACACACGTGATGTCAGGTTCTCTGTGTGTGGTAGCATGTGCTGCTCAGAGCCCTGCGTGAGATGAAGACGTGTTGAGCAGAATTCCTCCACATATGGCTAATAACACACCCAAATCCTCTTAACCGTTTCCTCCAGAGCGCCTCTTCATTTACCCATAATCCCATTCAAACGGCCACCGACGCAGTGGGGGCCGCTGTCAAACCCACGGGGGGTTCCCGAGACTTCCGCCCAGACAAAAGGCATGCTGGGAAATCTGTCCATGCTCCAAACACAGCCTGGAGATAAGGCATTTGTTCATAATGCGTACAATGAGTTGATATCACGAAGCGTAATGAACGAATATATGAAGAAATGAAGGGAATGATGGTTCCTGATGACTGACTGATAGCTAATGCTTTCGTTCACATAAAAATAGATGAAAGCCTTGAAATCCAGACAGAAATTCCTTAAATCAATTTTCAGATTTTAGATTTTTCAAGATGATTTAATATTGCTGCTTACAAAAGTTAGCAATGTTTGAAATTCCAGCTCTTGAGCTTTAAAAAGTATCTGAATATTCAAAGATTCACTCTGTTATCATTTAACCGGTGAGTGTTTCCTATAATCTGAGTCAAATCTAAAGACCAGAATAGACTTGAGACTGAACTCTTTTCACTTCAGACCAGTAAGAAACCATCTACAACCATCCCTAGCAAATGCATATCTCCAGCTTTTCTAAAGGAAACCACCCCTCATATTTTCTTAAGACAACATAAAAAATCTAGTAATACAGTGTATTTTTCACTTGCAAGACACAAATGCACTGCAAAAAAGTCAATATCTGCTATCAGGTTTGTGCACCATTTAGAACTGAAAGTGAATTTTTCAGAATTTGAATTGAGGTTGCAAACAGGTTGCGGAAGTGCAATTTGAATTTAAATACAATGACATAACTAAAGTTACTTTTTTTGTTTGTCAATACAAACTTAGAAAAACAGAACAGACAGAATGACAGAAAGAACAACAGATAGATCGATAGATAGATAGATAGAATGACAGACAGACAGACAGACAGATAGATAGATAGATAGATAGATAGAATGACAGACAGACAGACAGACAGATAGACGGACGGAC